>MU400984.1:0-16348 GCA_022578965.1 Xylaria sp. FL1777 | reverse complement strand
CTAAGCAATAAATTAAAATTTAAAAAATTTAGCTTTTTTAAAATTAAAAAAGTTATTTTATTTATTAACTATAAACTATTATTATTAAAAAATATATAAATTTACCTTATTTTTTACATTTTTTTACTAAAACTAGCATTTATTAAAATACTTATTAAAATATAACTAAAAGTAAAAACAAATTAAAACATATATAAAGTTAAAAATATACTAAATTTCCGTTAAAACAATAATAACTTAAAGTATTTTATTAAATAAAAAAAATATTTATATGTTAATAATACTTAAAAACTTAAAAAATACCTAAAAACTGCTAAAATAGTTATAAATTAGTTTTATTGCTAACATTTTAACTGTTTAAAACTAAAAAAAAAAAGTTAACTTTAAAAAAAACGCTTAAAAAATTTTAATTAAACTTAAATAAAGTAATTTATGTTGCTTTAGCTTGCTTTTTTTGTTATTTTTACTTTTTTACTAGCGCTTTTTGTTTTTTTTTAATACGTTTTATTTTATTTAGTTTATTTAAAAACTAAAGCTTTTATTAAACTATTTTAATACTTTTTGCTTTTAAAAAACATTTTTGTATATAAAGCTAAGCTAACTTGCTTAAAACAAAGTTAAAGCTATTTTAAGCTTATTTTAATTTTTTTTAAACTAAAAATAACTATTACTTTGCTTGCTTTTTTTTTTTTTTAAAACAATAATGTTTAAAAACTATATTATTAATTAAATTAATTAAAACTTTTAATTTGTTATAAAAGCAGCTAGCACGTATACATTTAAAACAATAAAATATATTATTTATTATTTTATATATTAATAACTAATTAAAGCAGCAAAAATAAAGCATAATTTTATAGCTAATAAAATTAATAAAAGAAGCAAAAATAAGTTTTTGCTTTATTTTAAATAAGCGATTAGTTTTTTTAATGCGTTTTAATATTATAATATACAAAAAAAAAAGAAAGAAAAAATACTTACAAAAAATTATTAAAACAATAATTCTAAAAAAAAAGAAATAATGTTATAAAATTAGCACAAAAATAGCTTTTAAAGCAGCTTAATGCTTTTATATATATTTTGCACTTTTTTTTTTATTAGCTAAAGCTAAAGTTATATAATAACTTATTTAGTTTACTAAGCTTATAGTAATTTAAAGCTTACTAAACTTATAGTAATTTAAGGCTTACTAAGCTTACAATAATTTAATGCTTACTAAACTTGCAATAATTTAAAAAAAGTTACTACTTTTTTTACTTTTTCTTTGTTTATATAATTATGCATTTTTTATATTTAATTATTTACTTAGTTTTAGTTTTTTAGCTATTAATTTTTTATAACTACTAAGCATTAATATATTTATTACTTTTAATTTCTTAAGACCTTTATTAATACATAGTAATAAAAGTACTCCGAAAATTTCCTTAACGAATTATTATTAAGGATCCTATTATTACTTGCAAATTAAGACCTTAAAAGTAAACTTGTTATATTAATATATAACAGGTTTATTATACTAATATTATTAAAGCAGTAAATATAGCGCTTATAAGCAATAATGCAATTATTGCTAAAAAGCTATATAGCAAAAATATAGTAATTACTTTTAAAAAAGCAGTGCTTTAAAAAGCTAAAAAAAAAAAGTAAATTATAAAAGCTTTTAAAAAAAGGTCAAAAGTATAACAAAAAAAAGCAGCACTAATAATAAAAAGCGTTTTAGCAAAACAAATTAAAATAATATATTTAAATAAAAACTTACTACAGTTATTATATAATAAACACCTTAAAGTTATAAAGTGCAAAAAAATGCTATTTAAAAATACAAAAGCTAAATTTGCGTTAATATTATTATATATAAGCAACGTTATAGCAGCTAAAACAATATGCAAAAATAGCTTTTTATAAAAAGCTTAGCTATTTAACTGCAAACTTTTTACTATAAAGCTTAAAGTTATATAGTGCTTTAATTGCTATAAATATAATTATATAGCTAAATATTATTATAAAAACCTAAAGTATAGCTATTGTTTAGCTTTAAAGCATTAAAAAAATAAAAAAAGCTGCTTAATAAAAACATAAAAAGCAAAGCAAAAATGCATAAACTATAAAAAAGCATATATAGCATAAAATAAAGCTTGCTAAAAAAAAGTTAAACAAAAAAACAAAGCAAAAGCAGCATATATATTACAATTTAAAAGCTTTTAAAGTGCTAAAAAAGCAACAGCAATAAGCAAAAAAGTAAATAAAAGTAGTTTAAAAATGCTAATAGCATTAGCATTTATAAAGCTAAATAAAAAAAAGTCACTAGCAAAAAAATAACAAACTAGCAATATAAGCAAAAACTTATTTTTATTAACTTAATAATATATAACATTGCTTTTTAAAACATTATAAGATTTAAAAGCAATATAGCACACATATTATAAAACAATAGCTTTAATTATATAGCAGTTTAAAAGCCAATAATTAATAAACATAGTAATATATATTGCCTTAATAATAATAGCTATTAAGTTGTTTAGTTAAAAAGCAAAGCTACGCTATATATAAACAAAAGAATTATAATAAAAACGCTAATAAAAAACGCTAATAAAAACTAAGCAAAAGTTATAATAAGCAGTAATAACTTAGCAGTATTTTTATAATTAATATATTTGCTAAATTAAAAAAAAACAGTTTAGCATAATTTAATCTAAAAAATACATAAAGCAAGCAAGCTAAAAAAACGCTATATATTTATAAGTAACTTTAACTTTTATTATTTATTATAGAACTTAAAAAGCAAAAAAAGCTAAAAAGCAAATAAACTGCTTAAGTTTATTGCATAATAAGATTTTATACTAGCTATTCTTTAAAAAAAAGTAACTAAAACAAAGCACAAATAAAAAAGCTTAATAATAAACCTAGTATAAATGTTTAATAACTTAGCTACTACTTATTAAAAGGACTTAAAGTAACTAAGTTTTAACCATAAAGCATTAAAAGTTATAATTAACCTAAAAATAGCTTTGCAGAAATACTTAAAAAAAGCAAAAAAATAAAACTAGCTTAAATTAAACAAAAATAAAGCAGCTACAAAAACAAAAGCTATTATTACAAAAACATATATATTATGTATACTTAGCAAGCTAAATAATACCTTTAACCTTTTAATTTAGCAACTAGTAAAAATAGCAAATAAAATAACGCTTAAAAAAACTATAGAAAAAAAACACTAAATATTACCTTAGTAGTTCTTAAAAGTAGTTAAAACAAAAAAAAAAGCAAAACAAGCATACTATAAGTTTTAAAGCAAAAGAACTAAAGCAGCATAGCAAGCCTTTAAAAAAAAAAAAAAGGCCTTTAACAACAAAGTAAAAAAAACATAAAAACGCAGCTAAAAATAAGCATTTGCAAAAGCATTTAAAAATTCTAAGTTATTATAAAGCTTAGCTAAATAAGCAAGGTTTGCTTATAAGCTAGCTTTAAAAATTACTGTAATTTTACTATTAAAACAAACAAAAAATAAACTGCTTTTTATTAACACTTTTAAAAAAAAAACAGCTTTACTAGCAAAACGCTTTTTTTTTGCACTATTAGCAAACCTATTTAATATACTTAAAAAAAACTTAACTTATAATAATTACTAAAGGTTTATAATTAACGTTAACACAAGAAAAAAAAACATAATATTGCTAATATAAAAGTTAGCGCTATAAAAAGTGCTAAAAAACAATTTATTATTTAATAGCTTTTTTAAAGCCTATAAACCTACTTTAACAAAAAAAATAGCAATATTATATATTGCTAGCTTTTTATTAAAGTATTACTTAATACAATTTAAGCAAACAAAAGTAATAGTTATATTTAAACCTAAAAAGTCAAAAAAAACTAAAAGAACAGCTAAAAAGTAGCGCTTTATTATGCTTATTTATATAGTAAAAAAAGTGCTAAAAAAAAAGCTATATTGCTACATAACAAAAATAGCTAAGCAGGAAAGTTTTCTGCTAAACAACTAAATAAATAATAAACAAAACAAGTTAATAAACGTAATTATTAAACTAATATTAAAAACAGCAAAAAAAACAATTAGCAAAAAAAGCATAATATTTTTGCTACAACTAAACATTACAAAAGCTTTTAATATTATTAATAAAAAAAAAATAATATATATTTTGCAACAAAAAGGCTTTTTTCTTTAAATAGTTATATAAGTAAACTTTTTTATATTAAACCACATAATGCGTTTTTGCTTTAATAAAGCAGTATTTTAGCTAATAGCGCTAAAAGCTAAAGTTCTTTAAAAGTTTTTGCTTTTACTTTTTTTTTTCCTTTTATATATTTTAACACTTTATAATAACTTTGCTATGCATTAAAAGCTAATAATAGTTAGCTTTGCTAATAATACTAATTTTATTACAGCAAACCTAAATATAAAACAAAACTATAAAGCTTTAAAAATAGCATAAAAAATATATAAAAGCTAAGCAAAACAACATAAAATAAAGTTTGCACTATAAAAAAGCAAATTAATGCACTTTTTTAGCAATAAAACAGCGCTTATATAAATAATATATTTTTTTAACGTAATAGTATACCTAAAAAACAGCGCAAAGTTTTTAAAAATATAATTTAACAAAAACATAAAATAAAAAAAATACTTAGCAAAGCTTAAAAAAAAACTAAGCATTTAGTTATATGTAATAACTAAGCTATAAAACTTTGCATAAAGCAATAGTATAGCAAAAATAAAGCAAGTATATATTATAATAATATAAAGCACTTTAGTTTATAGCATAACAACTTAGCATAAAAACTTTAAAGAAAATAAAACAAAAAGCATTGCTAATTTACTAATAATAACTTAAAATAAGTGCTTTAAACATATAGCTAAAACTTTTAAAGCAACTAAAACAAAGCATTTAAAAACTAAAATAAGAATTTTTTTTATTAACTTATATTTTAGCAGTAAAGCAGCAGTTTATAAGTATTACATAAAAAGCTTAATAGCTAAAAAGTTAATTTAAAAAGCAATAAAAAAAATCAGAACCTTTATTTAAAACATAAAGGCCTAAAAAGCTAAAAATTAAACAAAAAACAAGCTTATAAGCAATAGTAAAAGCATAGCTAAAAAAGATCTAACGCTAGCTTTAAACTTTTAGCAAAAAAAGTAATTAAAAAAAAAAAAACCTAAAATTGCACTAAAAAAAAAATAAATAAGCAAATAAAGCTAAACTAAAACAAGCAGTAATTACTTAGCAATAGCTAAACAAAAGCTTAGCAAAAATAAAGCCCTTAAAAAATACAACAAATTACTAAAGCATAAAACAGCTATAGTAATATAAATGCGCACTAAAAAAATAAAACTAAAGGTATTTTTACATAAAAAAAAGATTTCAAGCTTTTTTACGCCTTTTTATAAATGTATAAAAGAAGAAAAAACCTTTTAGCATATAATTTTACTGTAATAAACTTGTTATATATTAATATAACGGGTTTACTTTTAGGGTCTTAATTTGTAAGTAATAATAGAATTTTTAACAGTAGTTTATTAAGGAGGTTTTTAGAGTACTTTTATTACTATGCATTAATAAAGGTTTTAAAGGATTAAAAGTAATAAGTATATTAATGCTTAGCAGTTATAAGAAATTAATAGCTAAAGAATTAAAACTAAGTAAATAATTAAATATAAAAAATGCATAATTATATAAACAAAAAAAAAGTAAAAAAAGTAGTAATTTTTTTTAAATTATTATAAGTTTAGTAAGCATTAAATTATTATAAGCTTAGTAAGCTTTAAATTACTATAAGCTTAATAAGCTTTAAATTACTGTAAGTTTAATAAGCTAAGTAAATTATTACGTAATTTTAGCTTTAGCTAGCAAAAAAAAAAGTGCAAAATATATATAAAAGCATTAAGCTGCTTTAAAAGCTATTTTTATGCTAATTTTATAACATTTTTTTTTTTTTTCTAGAATTGTTGTTTTAATAATTTTTCATAAGTATTTTTTTTTTCTTTTTTTTTTATATGTTACAATGTTAAAGCGCATTAAAAAAACTAACTGTTTATTTAAAACAAAGCAAAAATTTATTTTTGCTTTTTTTATTAATTTTATTAGCTATAAAGTTATGTTTTACTTTTGCTGCTTTAATTAGTTATTAACATACAAAATAATAAATAATATGTTTTGTTGTTTTAAATGTATATGTACTAGCTGCTTTTGCAATAAATTAGAAGTTTTAATTAATTTAATTAATAATATAGTTTTTAAATACTGTTGTTTTAAAAAAAAAAAAAAGCAAGCAAAGCAATAGCTATTTTTAGTTTAAAAAGAATTAAAACAAGCTTAAAATAGCTTTAATTTTGTTTTAAGCAAGTTAATTTAGCTTTGCATACAAAAACGTTTTTTAAAAGCAAAAAGTGTTAAAATAATTTAGTAAAAGCTTTAGTTCTTAAATAAACTAAACAAAATAAAACGCATTAAAAAAGAACAAAAAGCGCTAGTAAAAAAGCAAAAACAATAAAAAAAGCAAGCTAAAGTAACGCAAGCTGCTTTATTTAAGTTTAATTAAGATTTTTTAAGCGTTTTTCTTAAGATTAACCTTTTTTTTCTAGTTTTAAGCAATTAAAGTATTAGTAATAAAACTAATTTATAACTACTTTAGCAATTTCTAAGTATTTTTTAAGTTTTTAAGTATTGTTAGCATATAAATATTTTTTTTATTTAATAAAATATTTTAAGTTATTATTGTTTTAATAAAAATTTAGTATATTTTTAACTTTATAAACGTTTTAATTTGTTTTTATTTTTAGTTATGTTTTAATAAGTGTTTTAATAAGTGCTAGTTTTAGTAAAAAAATATAAAAAATAAGGTAAATTTACATATTTTTTAGTAATAACAGTTTATAATTAATAAGTAAAATAACTTTTTTAATTTTAAAAAAGCTAAGTTTTTTAAATTTTAATTTATTGCTTAGTTGTTTTGTTTTAATTTAAGAAATATTAATGTTTGTATTTTATTTTTGTTATAGCAAATAAACTTTGTTTTTTTTTTTAAAGGTTAGTTTTTTAGTTCGTTTTTTATTATAATATATTAACATTTATTATTATAAAAATTAAAAGCGTAGTTATAATTTAGCTTGTAACGTTTTAATTTTTATTATAATAGTTTTTGCTAAAAGTGCTATAGTTAAAATAATAAGTGCTTTTATTAATGTTTTTTTTTGTTTTTTAGTAGTTGCTTATTATTTATAAACAGCTTTATATAAAAATATGTTTATATTTTTGTTTATTAATATATTATATAAAATTTATGCTATTAATAATAGTTTTACTTAATTGTTTTATTAATAATTAATATAACTTTATAAATATTATTTTAATATTTAGTTTAATTTTTTTGTTTATTTATTTGTTTATAAGTAATAAGCAGTTAAAAACTTTAGTTTAATATTAATAAGTTTAAAAAAGCTAGTTTTAAACTTAAAAGTAAACAATTTATTTTAGTTTAAAACAATTTTTTTTAATAGCTTATGTTTATTTAAATATTAGCATATAAAAGCGTATATAAGTTGTTTAACTGTTGTATTTTCTTTAAACAGTAAAAAGTAAGCATATTTAGTAAGTTTATTAATAATAACTTATATTTTATTATATTATACTTTTATAACTAAATTAGTTAATAGAAATAATGCTATAATAAAATTTTAAGCAATAATATATTATGTTTGTTTAAGTATTTATATAAATTATAGTAGTTTATAAAGCTTATATTAAGCTGCTTTAGCTTTATTACAAATATTACACTTTTTTATAATAGATTTAACTATATTTTATAGTTTTAAAAAATCGTATTTTTTTTATAATTATTAAACTATTTTTGTTGCTTTTTAGTGTTTATATAATAAGTATTTATAAAATTCTTTAATAAACTTATTTCGTAAAAATTTTAGTAAGTAAACTTTATGTTTATATATTAGCTTATTATTTTTTAATTTTTTGTATTTTTGTAATTATGCTAACTTTTTTAAGTTATAAGCTTATTATAGCTATATATTCGTAAGGTTTTTAAGTATAACTTTAATTTTTAAGCTTTTATTTTTTTAAAGATATAATATTTAAATGTTTTTTTTTAAAACTTTAAATTTTTTTTAATTTTGTTAACTAAGTATGTTTACTTAAATGTTTTCTTTTTTTTTAATGTAACATATTTTAAAGTTAAACTTAAAGAAAAAAACTATTTAATTTTTATATTGTTTAGTAATTTTTTATGTAGTTATAAATTTTGTTAAGTTTTAATAATCTAAATAAATTTTAATTAGCTTTATAGTTTTTATAAAAAACAGTTTTTATTTTTTAAGTGTTATAATAATTGCAAGCAGTTTTTTATTATATATAAAGTATTATAATGCTACGTTTTATAGTGCTTTAAAGTAATAAGCTACTAAGTGCTATTTTTTGTTATTTTTTAGTTGTTTTAAAACTTTTATAATTATACTATTTAAAGCATTTATTTTTAGCTTTTTCTTTTTTTATAAATTAAGTAGTTTAACTATAGAATTAAAAGTAACTTTTAGTTTTAGTTTTTTAAAAGCTTTTTAGGCTTTTTTTAAAATTAAGAAAAATTTTCTTTTGTATTTTTTTTTTGTATACTTTATAAAGTAAAATGCTATTTTTCTAAAGTTTTAAATTAACATTTAAACATAGTTTAAAAATCTTAATACTTATTATATATTTATAACAGTAGTTAAGTTAAGTATTTTTTAGTTTTATATTGTATTAATTTTTAACTATTAAATTTATATTTGTTTTAAAGTAATTATAAATTCTAAAAAGTTAATTTTTTATGTATACTATATATACTTTTTTGTATTAAGTTATAATTCTGTTTGTTTAAATGTTTTTAATACTTAAGTTATATGTTTTTTATGTTTTTTTAATGTTTTAAAGTAAATTAAGATATTATTTAAGTATATAAATATAAACTTGTTTAAAAACTTTTATAAAATTATTATTATTATATATTAAAAGCTAGCTAGTGCGTTTTATAATTCTTGTAGCATAACTATATACTTATATAATTTATGTATTATTTATATAGCAGTTTTTTATTTTTTTCTTTTAGCTATTTTAATAGTATAATATTTATTTAAAATATTAACTATTATAAACTATTTTGCTTAATTAATGTTTTTTTTTATAGTTACTAATAAAGTAAAAGAATATTTATTTGCAATAATAATTATGTTTAATAGTTAATAATTAATTACTATTTATTATATTAGTTTTTTTTTTTTATTAATTAGTTGTTTTTTATTTTTTATTTTAAGTACTAGTACTATAAAATATTTAGCAAATAACTAAAACTTTTTTAGAAATCTTTTTGTTAAGTTTTTTTAAATATATTTTTATAAAGCGTTTGTTTTGTTTAAGCTTATGTAATATATTTAATAAAGCTTTAGTTAACATTTTTTTTTAATAAAAATATAGTAGTTTTATAAGCTATGTTTAGAAAGTTTTTTTTTTTTTTTTTTTAAATAGTTTGTAAAATTTATAATATATTTTTAGTATTTTATTTAGGATTTTTTTTGCGATTTTTTTGATTTTTTTGCTTTATTTTTTACTTTTTTAATTAATAGTTTTTGCTTTTTATTAAATTAAAAAATTGCTAGCTTTTAGCTATAGTATTTCTAAAATAATATTATAATTAAATATATTAGTAATATTTAATATAATTTGTTTTTTGTGTTTTTATATAAATATATTAAAAGGTTTAGTTTTTTTAAATATGCAACTGTTATTATAGCTAAAAGTGCTTTTATTAAATTTTTTAATTTTTTAGAATTTTTGCTTGTATTTTTAAGGAATTATATTTTGTTTTATTACTTTAAGTAAAATTATATTAACTTATACTTTTAAATTAATTAAAGTATTATATTTTTTTTTTTAATATATAAGTTTAACTTTAAATTAGTTTTACTAGTTATTATATTAAACTTTATGTAAAGCTTTAGTTTTTTTAGCTATTTGCTGCTTTTTTAACAAGTGCTTATTTTATTTTTTAATTTTTTTTTGTAAAATGTTTAAATGCTTATTTTATTTTGTACTTTAAATATTATTACGCTTTGTTTTATTTTTGCTTTTAATTAAGCTTTAAATTGCAGTTTTTAAGCTTTTTTGTTTTTAGCAACTATTTTTTAATATAATTATGCTTTAATTAGCTAGTAATATTTATAGTAGTTATTTTTACATTTTTTTAAAATAATATTATAAGTATAATTAAAATTCTTTTTAAATGTTGCAAATTTTTATAGATTTTTATAATAAACTATAGTTATAACTAACTACTTTAATTTATAAAAGTTTTATATTTTTATTTTTGCAATTTGTTTAAAAAACTAATTATTTTTTAATTTATTAAGTAAGTATTAATAGTAATAATATATTATATAATAATTTTATAGTATTTTATTATGTTTTAAATCTTTTAAGCATAAAATATTATTATTGTTTTTTATTATAGTTTTATTATAGTAGTAACTTTTAGCAATTAGTTAAATTATTAGCTTTAGTTTTTAAAATATATTAGTTTTTGTGCTAACTATTAATGCTTTTTTATTTTGTTATATTTAAAGCAGTTTAAGCTATAAAAATACTTTATTTATTTTTATTAGTTTTTTTTTTGTAATATTTTTTATAGCTTTTAATTTTATTTGTTTTTGTTTTAAAGTTTTATAAGTTCTGTTTTTTTAAGTTTATTTAATAACTAAATGTTCTAGTAGTTTATAATTAGTTTAATAACTATACTATTTATAGTTATAGTTTTGTTTTTTTAAATATAACTTTTTTTTAAGCTATATTTTAAGCTTTAATAGTTTAAAGTTTTTATAGTTTTATAAGTTTGCTAACTATGTTAATTTATTACTTTTTATTGTTTGCTATTTTTAGTTAAACTATTTTTTTAAGTTATATATTAAATAACTTTAATTGTTTATATAATAAATATATTTTTTTATAATTTGTTTTAATAACTATAAAGCTTTTAAATAATATTTATATATTTATTTATTTTAACTTATATAAATAAAGCATTTAGATTTATTTAGTGTAACATTTTTATTTTAACTTAAAATAATAACTTTATACTTTTGCTTTAAAAACATATTTTTTAAATTGCTTTGTTATTTTTTGTTGTTTTAGATTTTTATAACTTGTATTTTTTTTTTGGGTTAAAAAATCTTTCTTTTTTTATAGCTTTTTTTTCTGTTCTTTTTTTTAAATTAGCATTATTTTTAAAAGTGTTCTTTTTTTTTACAGTTATAACATTTAACTTTAGATATATTTTAGGGTTATTATTTCTAGATTTTATTAATTTGCTTAGATTTTTATTGTAATAAACTTGTTATATATTAATATAATAGGTTTGCCCTTAAGGTCTTAATTTGTAAGTAATAATAAAATCCTTAACAGTAGTTCGTTAGAAAGGTTTTTAGAGTACTTTTATTACTATGCATTAATAGAGATCTTAAAAGATTAAAAGTAATAAATATATTAGTGCTTAGCAATTATAAGAAATTAATAACTAAAGAACTAGAACTAAGTAAATAACTAAATATAAAAAATGCATAATTATATAAACAAAAAAAAAATAAAAAAAGTAGTAACTTTTTTTAAATTACTGCAAGTTTAGTAAGCATTAAATTACTATAAGCTTAATAAGCTTTAAATTACTATAAGCTTAGTAAGCCTTAAATTACTATAAGCTTAGTAAGCTAAGTAAGTTATTATATAACTTTAGCTTTAGTTAACAAAAAAAAAAGTGTATAATATATATAAAACTATTAAGCTGCTTTAAAAGCTACTTTTATGCTAATTTTATAATATTATTTTTTTTTTTTTAAAATTGTTGTTTTAATAATTTTTTGTAAGTATTTTTTTTTTTTTTTCTTTTATATGTTATAATATTAAAGCGCATTAAAAAAACTAACTGCTTATTTAAAATAAAGCAAAAACTTATTTTTGCTTTTTTTATTAATTTTATTAGCTATAAAATTATGCTTTGCTTTTATTGCTTTAATTAGTTATTAACGTATAAAATAACAGATAATATGTTTTATTGTTTTAAATGTATATGTGCTAGTTGCTTTTGCAATAAATTAGAAGTTTTAATTAACTTAATTAATAATATTGTTTTTAAATATTATTGTTTTAAAAAAAAAAAAAAGCAAGCAAAATAATAGCTATTTTTAGTTTAAAAAAAATTAAAACAAGCTTAAAATAGCTTTAATTTTGTTTTAAGCAAGTTAGCTTAGCTTTATATACAAAAACGTTTTTTAAAAGCAAAAAGTATTAAAATAGTTTAGCAAAAGCTTTAGTTTTTAAATAAACTAAATAAAATAAAGCGTATTAAAAAAGAACAAAAAGTGCTAGTAAAAAAGCAAAAATAATAAAAAAAGCAAGCTAAAGTAACGTAAGCTGCTTTGTTTAAATTTAATTAAAATTTTTTAAGCGTTTTTTTTAAAATTAACTTTTTTTCTTTAGTTTTAAGCAATTAAAATATTAGCAGTAAAACTAACTTATAACTACTTTAGTAGTTTTTAAGTGTTTTTTAAGTTTTTAAGTGTTATTAGCATATAAATATTCTTTTTATTTAATAAAATACTTTAAGTTACTATTATTTTAACAAAAATTTAGTATACTTTTAATTTTATAAACGTTTTAATTTGTTTTTATTTTTAGTTGTGTTTTAATAAATATTTTAATAAGTGCTAATTTTAGTAAAAAAATATAAAAAATAAGGTAAATTTGCATATTTTTTAATAATAACAGTTTATAATTAATAAGTAAAATAACTTTTTTAATTTTAAAAAAGCTAAATTTTTTGAATTTTAATTTATTGCTTAGTTGTTTTGTTTTAATTTAAGAAATATTAATGTTTGTATTTTGTTTTTGTTATAATAAGTAAACCTTGTTTTTTTTTTAAAAAGTTAGTTTTTTAGTTTGTTTTTTATTATAGTATATTAATATTTATTATTATAAAAATTAAAAGTATAATTATAGTTTAACTTATAGCGTTTTAATTTTTATTATAATAGTTTTTGCTTAAAGTACTATAGTTAAAATAGCAAATGTTTTTATTAATGTTTTTTTTTGTTTTTTAGTAGTTGCTTGCTATTTATAAATAGCTTTATGCAAAAATATGTTTATATTTTTGTTTATTAATATATTATATAAAATTTATACTATTAATAATAGTTTTACTTAATTGTTTTATTAATAGTTAATATAACTTTATAAATATTGTTTTAATATTTAGTTTAGTTTTTTTATTTGTTTATTTATTTATAAGTAATAAACAATTAAAAACTTTAGTTTAATACTAATAAGTTTAAAAAAGCTAGTTTTAAACTTAAAAATAAATAATTTATTTTAGTTTAAAACAATCTTTTTTAGTAGTTTATGCTTATTTAAATATTAATATATAAAAGCATATATAAGTTATTTAGCTGTTATATTTTCTTTAAATAATAAAAAGTAAGCATATTTAGTAAGTTTATTAATAATAACTTATATTTTATTATATTATATTTTTATAATTAAATTAGTTAATAAAAGTAATGCTATAATAAAATCTTAAGCAATAGTATGTTATGTTTGTTTAAATATTTATATAAGTTATAATAATTTATAAAGCTTATATTAAGCTATTTTAGCTTTATTGCAAATATTGCACTTTTTTATAATAAATTTAACTATGTTTTATAGTTTTAAAAAATTATATTTTTTTTATAGTTGTTTAATTGTTTTTATTGCTTTTTAATGTTTATATAATAAATATTTATAAAATTTCTTAATAAACTTATTTTATAAAAATTTTAGTAAGTAAACTTTACGTTTATATATTAGCTTGTTATTTTTTAATTTTTTATGCTTTTATAGCTATGCTAACTTTTTTAAGTTATAAGCTTATTATAGCTATATATTTATAAGGTTTTTAAATATAATTTTAACTTTTAAGCTTTTATTTTTTTAAAGATATAGCATTTAAATGTTTTTTTTTAAAACTTTAAATTTTTTTTAACTTTGTTAACTAAATATATTTGCTTAAATGTTTTTTTTTTTTTTAATGTAGCATATCTTAAAGTTAAATTTAAAAAAAAAAACCATTTAATTTTTATGTTATTTAGTAATCTTTTATATAATTATAAATTTTATTCAGTTTTAATAATTTAAATAAATCTTAATTAGCTTTATAGTTCTTATAAAAAATAGTTTTTACTTTTTAAGTGCTATAATAATTATAAGCAGTTTTTTGTTATATATAAGGTATTATAATGCTATATTTTATAATGCTTTAAAATAATAAGCTATTAAATGCTATTTTTTGTTATTTTTTAGTTGTTTTAAAACTTTTATAATTATATTATTTAAAGCATTTATTTTTAGCTTTTTCTTTTTTTATAAATTAAGTAGTTTAACTATAAAGTTAAAAATAATTCTTAGTTTTAGTTTTTTAAAAGCTTTTTAAGCTTTTTTTAAAATTAAAAAGGATTTTTCTTTATATTTTTTTTTTATATACTTTATAAAATAAAATGCTATTTTTTTAAAGTTTTAAATTAACATTTAAATATAGTTTAAAAATTTTAATGCTTATTATATATTTATAACAGTAGTTAAGTTAAGTATTTTTTAGTTTTATATTATATTAATTTTTAACTATTAAATCTATATTTGTTTTAAAATAATTATAAATCTTAAAAAGTTAATTTTTTATATATACTATATATACTTTTTTGTGTTAAGTTATAATTTTGCTTGTTTAAATGTTTTTAATACTTAAGTTACGTATTTTTTATGTTTTTTTAATATTTTAAAATAAATTAAAATATTATTTAAGTAAATAAATATAAACTTGTTTAAAAACTTTTATAAAATCGTTATTATTATATATTAAAAGCTAGCTAATATATTTTATAATTTTTGTAGCATAACTATATACTTATATAGTTTATATATTATTTGTATAGCAATTTTTTATTTTTTTTTTTTAGCTATTTTAATAGTATAATATTTATTTAAAATATTAACTATTATAAACTATTTTATTTAACTAATGTTTTTTTTTATAATTATTAATAAAATAAAAAAATATTTATTTGTAATAATAATTATGTTTAATAATTAATAGTTAATTATTATTTGCTATATTAGTTTTTTTTTTTTATTAATTAGTTGTTTTTTATTTTTTATTTTAAGTATTAGTACTATAAAATATTTAATAAATAACTAAAATTCTTTTAGGAATTTTTTTGCTAAGTTTTTTTAAATGTATTTTTATAAAGCGTTTATTTTATTTAAGCTTATATAGTATACTTAATAAAGCTTTAATTAACATTTTTTTTTAATAGAAATATAATAGTTTTATAAGCTATATTTAAGAAGTTCTTTTTTTTTTTTTTTTTTAAATAGTTTATAAAATTTATAATATATTTTTAGTATTTTATTTAGGATTTTTTTTGCAATTTTTTTGATTTTTTTGCTTTATTTTTTACTTTTTTAATTAATAGTTTTTGCTTTTTATTAAATTAAAAAATCGCTAGTTTTTAGCTATAGTATTTTTAAAATAATGTTATAATTAAATATATTAGCAATATTTAATATAATTTATTTTTTGTATTTTTATATAAATATATTAAAAGGTTTAGTTTTTTTAAGTATGCAACTATTATTATAGCTAGAAGTGCTTTTATTAAATTTTTTAATTTTTTAGGATTTTTGCTTGTATTTTTAAGAAATTTTATTTTGTTTTATTACTTTAAGTAAAATTATATTAGCTTATGCTTTTAAATTAATTAAAGTATTATATTTTTTTTTTTAATATATAAGTTTAACTTTAAATTAGTTTTACTAGTTATTATATTAAACTTTATGTAAAACCTTAGTTTTTTTAGCTATTTGCTGCTTTTTTAGCAAATGCTTATTTTATTTTTTGATTTTTTTTTATAAAATGTTTAAATATTTATTTTATTTTATATTTTAAATATTATTGCGCTTTGTTTTATTTTTGCTTTTAATTAAGCTTTAAATTGTAGTTTTTAAGCTTTTTTGCTTTTAGTAACTATTTTTTAATATAATTATGCTTTAATTAACTAGTAATATTTATAGCAGTTATTTTTATATTTTTTTAAAATAGTATTATAAATATAGTTAAAATTTTTTTTAAATGTTATAAATTTTTATAAATTTTTATAATAAACTATAGTTATAACTAATTATTTTAATTTATAAAAGTTTTATATTTTTATTTTTGTAATTTGTTTAAAAAACTAATTATTTTTTAATTTATTAAGTAAATATTAGTAATAATA
>MU400983.1:0-16378 GCA_022578965.1 Xylaria sp. FL1777 | reverse complement strand
TTTTTGCTTAATTTATAAATTATTAAGCTTAAAATATTTATAAAAATTAAAAGTTAAATTTTTAAGCTTTTTATTATTTATTATATTAATTAGCTACTTTATATATAATATTTAGTTATTTTTTAAATTAATAAGCTTATTTATTAAATTATTAATTTTGTTTTTTAATTTTTGCTTTTTTAGTGCTATATTTAATTTTTGCTATATTTTTATTAATATAGCTTTAATTTTATTAAATTATAGTTATAAATTAACTATAAATTAATTAATGCATTTATAAATACTTTTAATAATATTACTAATTATTAATTTAATTAAATTATTATTTTTAAAGCTAAGCTTTATAGTTTTATTATTGCTTTTAGTTATTTTATTAAATTAATATTAAAATATATAAAATAAAAATAAAATTAAAAAATAAAATAAAAAATAAATAAAGTATTAATATATTATATAAAAGTTTATTTAAAATATAATGCTATAAAACTACTTAAATAATTATTTATGCTTTTTAAATATTAGTTTAAAACTTTATAATTACTATATAAAATTAAGTTTATACTTAAAAAAATAAATATTAAAAAAAAAACATTTTTTAAGTATAGTATTAAAAAACTATATATAAATATTACTAATTTAAGTAAAGCTAGTTTGTGCTTTTTAGGTTTTTGCACAGCAACTGTTACACGGTGTATACTATGGCTTATGCTGCCTAGAAGCCACAGGTACATAGGTAGTTAGGTATATATATATGTAGTGCATATATGCATAATGTAAGTAGGTTAGGTATATAGTAAGTACCTACGGTTATGTAGGTATAGCAATTGCAACCTGCAGTACCTACCTTGATATCTTTTCCTTTTGTTTTGTGTTTATCATGCAATATAATAAATACATAGAGTAAGATACATATGTAAAGCTGTGAGGAAACCGTGAGGTAACCTACCTTTAACCCACTAAATTATCATTGTCTTTTATATTTACGTCTAGTTGTAATACTCCCTTAAGTCAATGTATTAGATGGCTGCTATGAGCTATAAAGCCTACTACCTGGACGCATACCTATCTTGCCTCTCAAAGAAACCCAAGCTTCTTCTCATATTCTCTTGCCCTAGATCCGATGGGCTGGATTAGCGTATAACTACCGGACTGGTTGAACTCCTGGACGCCGTTGATCAAGTAGATAGGCGTCATGCTCCGGTCGTTGTCGTCGTTGTTGTCGAAGTAGAGCTTCGGACGCTCTCTGCGATAATACGTCGTCGACGTGCCGTCGGTGAACTCGACTGTCGTGTTGTACGCCAACGTCTTGTTGTTGAACGTCCACGGCCCCTGCCAGTGCCTTGCGTACACGTGTGCGCCAACTCGCGGGCCCTTGAGACCCAGGTCGATGTCGACGAGGTAGTGAACGAGGAAGTGCCAGTTGCCCCGTCTGTCCTGCCAGAGGAACGGGTCCTCGCTGCGGTCCATGTTATGTGGCTCTACCGCAAGATCATACGGCCCCCCAAAGTCCTGCGCCCTGTAGATGTTGTTCTTCTCGACGGCCAACAGCATCGCATGGGTCTGATTTCGCATGGACCATAGTGGCCAGGGCGCGGGATTTGTGACGTTCTCCAATTGTGCTTCTAGGGGTTCCCAGTGCCTCAGATTCTCCGAGCTGGAGACCGAGATGGTGTTATTGAACTTTTGCGATTGACATGTGTTGGGCGTTTCGATGTCTCGACCGATGCAGTACAGCAGGTACTTGCCATCCGCCGGGCTATAGATGGCCGTCGGGTTATGGTGAAATGTCCCGAACAGCGTCTGTGCGAACGTATAGGGCCCTGTCGGTCCTGTCCTGGACTCGGCTCTGATGATGGTGCTGAAAGGCCTCCAACCAGCAAGTCCACAGCCGTGTGCCATCTGGGATGTGATGAGGTGGAAGAGTTTCTTGTCCGACGGGTCTTGAATGATGTGACCTCCCCACGATGAGTTCCCGGCACCTTCTTTGTAGAAGTCTGGTTCCGTTGCATTGGTATGATTGTACCCAGACCATCGAACAGCTGGGTACAGGTCCAGCTCGCCACAGTCCTCAGTCCGCCAACCCGCGTCGCAGATGCATGTTTGTTCGGCTTGTGAGCATATCCCATTGAGGCTGCAGTCCTCGTCTGTGGAGCAGCCTAGAGACGGCGGGATTATAAGCGTCAATGAAGCAAGCGACCAGAGTAAAACGACCGCTTGCATATTATCAATTGCATGGCACAGGTTCTTCCTGGCCTAGGTGCACCGTCAAAACCGGTAGAACTGTTAAAACCAGTGATTCCCGTCCTATGACGTCTCTTATATCCCAATAGGCCAGGTAGGGAACATCATGTCATGCGGGGTTGGTGTAAAGGTCGCCATGGAATCATCAAGGCCATGTATCTATCGCATGACATTCGATTTCACAGAATTAATCCACGAACCACATCGGAACGCTTCTCGCATCCCCCCACAATCACTAGATTACGACACCCGAACATTCTGTTAGCATATGCTTTATTAAATCGCCTCCGGTGTCTCTTCTCCGCAAGCTACTCCGATATTCCACACATTCTCGGCTAATACGATGCAAGGGGCATAAGAGTACTACTGCATGTGACCCTTTTGCTGGTAGGAATACGGATGGGACTAGTGAAATACGTAGTTCTTACTTGGCGTTATAATCATAGAGGTCGTTGTGTAACATGCACTAGTTGCAGGACGTGGTCGTTGAGCCAAAACAAATGAAAACAAACGAGTTCAGCCCTATACCCCTTATACAAGCCTGCCTCCACACCAAACACCTTCTCGTCTACCGTACTACCACCGAATGCTTTAGGTAGTGAAGTCTTTTAAAAGTAGCTGGAGGTCGTCGGCGCGGTAATCAATGTACCCTAGGTCCATGAGAGTATCGAGTGACTGCTGAGCATATCTGATGGCCGTCTCAGTGTCTCCCGCTTTCCAGAAGAGCCTGGCGAGGATCTCGTATTGGGCGGCCACCATCGAAGGAATATCCTCGGCTTCTACTAGCGCGAGTATCTCATATACCGCACGAACCGCGGTTGTACCGTCCAATGCACCGATAGCCCTAATAATATCCTCTTGTAGCGACGCTATTTTCTCTCGTCGGTAGTCTGATGCTGCGATCTCTGTCTTTGACGCTGTGCAGAGACTACACTTGCACTCAAACCCCCAACGCCGAAGGTCACGCTGTCTTTTCTCCTTCACATAGTTCATAGGGATATCTGGATATGAGTTGTTTACTCAGCAAACTTCACCGTCGAAGTCGTGGAGGTTGGGGGCTACGCACAGCTAATGGTGATCTCCTCTCCCATCTCAATGTCCCGGAAAGCAACAACTTTGACATCAAAGCTGGTTGGGCTAAAACGTACAAACGCGCTGCATTATCTATGTTAGACTCTCTTCCACTGCGTTGTATACAATGACCGAAGACCTACTTTGGCTTACAGGCATGATTGATTCGCTGGATACCCTTGTGAGTATTCTAGCCATCATCTTCCTCTGGGCTAGTATGAACTCACGGCAACCTCTGGGTACAACGCCATATGCGGATCACCACCTAACGTATACGAGAAAGAGTTTGTGCCCAGTATGTCCTCCATAATATCGATGGCTCGAGGGCTCGATCGGCCCAGCCCAAGGACCTTGCCAGGATCCGAAAGTTGTTCAGCTGCTAAATGGAGGAATTGATGTCCAATCTGTTGCTGCATTACCTTGGGGAACGATAGGTCTAGCAGCACGGTCGCCCAATCTGCCATGAAGGCTTCAGCACGGTGGATTTTTCGTGTGGCCACCACACCTTTCCCTTTGAGGTGGATATCAACAATTTCGTAGCTTGACGTGGTGCCGTTGATATCATGACCACCAGGGAACTCTTCGTTTAGCATATTGGCGCTGTCTGCTGCCGTCTTAGGCTTTGTGATGATGCTGATCCCTTGGTAGCCGTGCCGCGAGTTACTGTATAAACAGTATTTCAGACTTGACTCCTTCTCTACCCTGACGCAATCGGGTTGGTGCGTCCAAGGTGACCAGTCGACGGGCTGGGATCCAATACTCTCGTCAATAGGAGGCGGACACCGAAGTTGTCCATGATGCCGCAAAGCGTGTGGCGGGTTCGTGGGACAGTGTTTTGTTGTTATGCCGGTCTCCTCGGCTAGTATGAGAAGTGCCCTGAGTATTAGGGAAATAGCTGCTAGTCTGCATTGTAAGTTCTTCATTTGTGCAGAAGATTAACCTCACTCGACCTGAGCATATACTGAAAGAACCTGCAAGGCCACTCAGCAAGCAAGATGCGACCGTACTACCAATATAAAGCGCTGCAGCAGTATGACCATTTACACTCTTAAACCGTCTGACTTCCGTATTTGTTCACCCAAGCATAATCAAGTTGAGCCGCGATGTAGCCATATTAGCCAACTTGCGGCCAAGAAATGGGATCCCAAAGCCGTGATCTACGTTTGACGCCAATCCCCCTTAAGGGTGCCGTCTAGAGTAGTTACCCTTATGGGCGATGTCAGGTAACTCGGACAGCCCCTTGAAATTGTGCCAGAGCCAACCATTGCGTGGCCCGCTGCAGCACATTCATCTATCCAAAGGGATCATCCATCCCAAAATATTAACCGCTCGATATCGAATTTCTTAATGTCGTAGTTCAGATGGGATGCTACGGGAGCTTGTTCTCAAGGCTATTTAACGTAACCGCTCTGTCCGTGATATGGCCTTGGCCTTGCCGATCGCCGGTTGGACGGGTGTAGTACCCGTGACGTTGCCGAATTCCGATTACCATAGGCGCTGTCCTGTAAATGAAGGAGTCAATTATCATACCGCATTGTCTGGGCAGCGGCTAAGTTGACTTGTGGATCCCTTTTCCGTTATGGGCCCCCCTTTCTATGTGATGCAAACGGCTAAGGTTAGATGGTTTGGTAGGACCATATCTCGACAAACGATGAGTACGTGGCTTGCGCAATAAATTGAAGCAGCATATAACATAGGTATATAAGAATTACGACTTAGTTTCACTATATAATGACGTAACAGCTTAAGTACCTGAGCCATTGACATTATCAATAACTTGCATCTATGCGACTAGGGTATCTAATCGAAAGGTTTACCTGGTGTTGTTTATCTAGCACTCCAAGCGTAGCAAAGAAAAATAAGGTCAATCTGGAAAAAGGGTAAGAATACCATGATAAGAAAATGAAGGAAGGAAGATACGGAGAGGGGCCTGCGATGAGGTAGTTTGTCTGGTTCCTTTTAGAGTAATAGATTCAGGGCGTTTATAAAAAATTTGTTTTCGCTTACCTTAACTTGGTAAGCTTCATAGCAAATTACTTTTTGATAGAGTTATTTGAATTAGAACACTATCCCCTATATATATTATTAAAAAAAACCGCAAGGTAAAGATTATACATTGTATATGTACCTGGCATATATAATATTTCCACAATTCGGAGAAACGAGAAGGCAGAAATATGGATAAGGAAAGAGAGAAGAATATTATCAAGAGCCCCGATAATACACCAACCCTAGATTACACTAGCCGAATGAGCGGTATCTCGGTGTATGATGAGACGTGTCCCTCCCTGGTGACGTTTCGTGTTGTACACCTAGTCGTCTGGGTTTTATTGATTACTCGCCTTGGGTTCTCTTTCTCTCTCTCTCTCTTTGCAGGGATAGAGAGAAAGGGTGGTAGCAAGCATATGCATACCAGAACAACAAACATGTTACCTGCTAACTTTAAAGCAAGCTCTTATTTTAATTCTTTATCATATAATAAATTAAATATTTTATTTAAGCTTATATTATAAACTTGTTATATATTTATTAATTATATATTTGCTTTATACTTAGTAAACAAAAAGTTTAAATAATGCATCTATAGCAAAAACCTTTGCTGTAATATTTTAATTATGCATTTGTCACACATGTGATTTCGCAGCAACTCTGTCCCTTGATGACCTATGATCTATTTGACTTTTATGACATCCTCTTAAACAGACCCTTTCGGTCGATGGGACTTGTATACATTTGAAAGACGTAATTGTAATATAATCCTGCTGTAGAATACCTGTTACGCGCATTGGACCAGCTGAACACCTTGTCCTATCTCCGGATGCATAGTTCGGTGAGACACCGGGACCGTACTGCGCTGAATTGAGACTTATTGAGACTGTCACGCGTACCAGATGTGAAGCTATTCAGCCCTCGTTAATCTGAGACATATGGGCGGACCACGGAGGTTAAGAAGCCCCGAACCAATTGTATATAGACTCAAGGACAGCCACCATGCTCGGCAACAGCCCCGATGGGAGGCATGGACTTTTGCAGCCATAACAGATTATTGTATGCAGAATAGAGAGTCAACCACTCAGTTCCAAGCCCTGACATTAGCCCTTGTTATAATACCCGTATTAGCCCCTATTAAAAGGCTTGGAGCCCTTATGCTCACATCTTAGTAAAGGGGAGACATGGAACTGACTCATATACAACGAGTACCTGCAGCTTTTGAGGCACTGAACTAAAGTCTAGCAAGACTTTGCTCAGAAAATTATCGAAGCTATTTATAGGGCGTAAGTAGCTACAACGAGTCATGGCTTCTGGCCATGGCTACATATAGCGGTTTAAAATGACCGAGTGCCGTGACTAGAATAATAATGTCCCCCCCCCGGGGGGGAATAAGAACTAGGCTAATGCGGGGTAATGAGGAGATTTGGGGAGGTTGAAAGGGGCTAGTTACTGAAGAGTGGGTAGTAGAAGAGTGGGTGCAGCAAAAATTGACCTAAACACTACAAGTGCTTAGCCTTTACTAATTCAAAGACTAAATAAACAGCTAAAAAATAAAAGAAAAATAAAGAAGCTTAAACTAGGTAACATTATGTTATCTTCTTTATTTAGTTGTTTGTATGATTGATTAGTCTTTGAAATTTTAGTACGACCGAAGTTTGGCCTAAGCTTACCGTGGTAATTTCCCCACATATACTGTGTAAACATGCCGACGTCTGGAGTCCCCGAACCTAGGAGACAGACTTTTCTGCTCCCCTGTAGTGGCCCCCCGCATAGAGTGGAGTGCGCGCGTCATTACGTATGCGTAGGTACTGTACGGACTTACTGCGGAGTATGTACTAAGATAAGTACATGTCCTGACCGCCAACCGATATAAAGTACCTACTTGCTTTTTATAGTACCTATACAACAACTTCTATATATTACGTTGTAACCCGTGTGCACACGGTAATAACAAGTGCTGAATGTTACAGTAACATGCGATAGGTTCATGTAAAAAACAACTCAATGTATACTGCGTACTTATGTAATGGTGCTTATGTAGAGGTAGGTAGATGGCTTAGCAACAGGCCGGACGGGGAGACTACTGCTACAGTCCCATTATATGTAGATACCTACCTTCCCATGTAGATGTAGTGTAGATGATGGGGTCGCCAAGCCTCCACTACCCAGGTACATGGATGTGTCGACAGGCATCGCATATAATATGCCAACCTCGTGATCTCTACATATATGTATCTCTAACCAGTAAAAATCATGTTGCACAATACACCATGAGAGCAGGCGCACAAGGTACCTATGTGTACTGCGTAGGAAGCCTTGTTGTTTTCGTTGCTTATTATATGGACGTAGATACCAGGACCTACTAAGAATTGTCCTGACTTTAGGCAGTAAATCTATTTGTTGGCATAGGCATAACGCGTTCGAACATATACTGCGTAGATCATTCTAACGCCACACTAGCCCCAGACCCTGAATAGACAGGATACAGGATTACCTACAGTAGGTAGCGTTAAAGAGATTCTGGGCGTGTCATGAGGGGATGACGAGTGCCGGAGAACGGGGTACGTATGTACAGTACTGAACAGCAGCACAGTACATTGACACAGGACAAAGTACTTGAGTACTTGAGTACTTCCACACGACTGGTACCTCATCCACTGTCAACTACGAGTCCAGTCCAGTGCCGCTATCAGACGGCAACCCCGTGCATCGAAATGGGTGCCGGATCGGACGATAGGACAATGGGAGAGTTCTTCCGCCAGCGGGCAGATAAAGAGATAAAGAGTCCTGCCGCCGCCCGTACTCACTGCCTCCCACGCTGCCTCCCACGCTGCCTCCCACACTCCCTCCCACACGGCCTTCGTGAAGTCTCCCTCTCATGTCTCTGAGCTGCCACCCCCTTCCTCACCAGTTCCCTCCCTCCACTCTCCCACAATGGCTGGCGGTGTCAAGAAGCCCGTCAATGTCTTCAAGCTGAAGGACCTGAACGAGCCAAAGGGCGTCTTCAATTGGCGTCTCTGGTTCGCCGTCGTCTCGTTCGGTCTCCTCGGCGCCGCTCGCGGTGTCGACGAGGGCCTGATCAATGGCGCCTTCAACTCCAAGGTTTTCCAGGCCTCCATCGGCTACGAGAGCTACAGTGACACCGAGAAGGCCAACATCAAGGCCAACGTCTCGGCCATGGTTCAGGTCGGCTCCGTCGCCGGAGCCCTCATCGCCTTCTTGGTATGTGATCGCATCGGTCGTATCTGGGCGACACGCCAGCTGTGCGTGTTATGGATACTGGGCATTGCCATCTTTATGGGACATGGCAACAGCCTCGGCGCTGTGTACGCAGGCCGGTTTATCGCCGGACTCGGTGTCGGCCAGACTCCCGTTGTAGGGCCTATATACATCGCTGAGATAGCACCGGCGTCCGTCCGTGGTCTTTGCACCTGCATCTTCACCGGTGCCGTGTACCTCGGTATCGTGCTCGCTTACTTCACCAACTATGGCGCGCAGGTCAACATCGGGGACACCACGCCTAATCGATGGGTAAGTGAAGAACAAGACACTCTGCATCCTTACACACCAACCCTGTGAAACCTCTCGTGCTAACTTGGACGCCCGTAGCTCGTGCCGACGAGTCTGCACCTCATATTTGCCGGTCTGATATTCGTTCTCACCTTTTTCCAACAAGAGTCACCACGGCTCCTTGTCAAACAAGGGAAGTATGATGAAGCGCTACGGACGATGTCACGGATTCGCCAACTTCCGCCAGATCACGAGTACGTCGTGCGGGAGATTGCCGAGATTCGTGCCGCCCACGAGGAGGAGATGGAGGCCACTATGGGGTCGAGCTGGGTTGGCCTGCTTAAGGAGATGTTCTTGATCCCCAACAACGCCTACCGTCTATACCTCTCCCTAATGGTGCAATTGCTATCCCAATGGAGTGGTGCGGGCTCGATTACACTATATGCCCCCGACCTCTTCGCGCTCCTGGGCATTGGAGGCACGACTGAGTCGCTTCTGGCGAGCGGTGTGTTCGGCATCGTCAAGTTCGTATCCGCCCTGGGGTGCGCCTTGTTCCTCGTCGACGTCATCGGCCGTAAGCGCGCTCTTCTTATCGGCATTACCCTACAGGCCATCTCCGTCATTTACATTGCGGGTTTCCTGACGGCGACACCGCAGCTGGGCGTCGACGATAACTACGAGCTTCCACACTCTAAGATCGGCCCCAGCCGCGGTGCTATTGCCATGATCTTCATCTCAGGGGTTGGATGGGCGCTTGGTTGGAACTCGATGCAGTATCTCCTGACGGCCGAGCTGTTTCCCTTGCGTATCCGTGCTGTGTCGACATCCCTCGCCATGACAGTGCATTTCGCCAACCAATACGGTAACACGCGTGCCGTACCTATCCTTCTCCTACCCACGCAGGATGGTGGTATCACGCCAAAGGGCACTTTTTGGTTCTTTGCAGCGGTTACCATTCTCGGTGGCCTATGGGTCTGGTTCTTCGTGCCCGAGACGGCTGGCCGTTCACTTGAGAGTATGAATCTACTCTTTGAGCTACCTTGGTACCAGATTGGCCGTCGTGGTAACGACGATGCTGACCGCCTGGATATGGCCATTGATGAGAAGCAGGCTGATATGCTTGGTGGTGCTGCTGAGCATGTCGACGAGGCGGGGGAAAGGCGCACCTCAAAAGAGGCTCATGTTTAGAGTTCAGACTATAGTCAGCGGTAATGACAGTGTTTCTTCCAAAGCTAGGCAGGAAGATTCACACTTATAATTGCAAGTATCCAAGTGCTGATTTGTTCGACTGGTAATAGGAAAGTTCAGTCGGCATCTCGTTCTTTAACCTGCCAACATAGATCATTACTGTGGACTTCCTAACCCTACTGATCCTAGTTGCCATCTTGGAACTGTTAAGTTGTGGTGTGAACACGGAAAATTCATCTAGGGACATAGCACATATACCCTCAAGCGAGTATGATTGTCTTAACTGTGATTTACTTTGAATGGTTCCAAAGGGAAGGTCTTAATAGGCGGTCATCTCAGACTGACACATCGTAATTCGGTAGGGCTCACACTTTCTAGGGAACAATTGGACTCAAGAGAAATATTGATGAAGTGTGTGTGTGTGTGTGTGTGTGTGTGAGAGAGAGAGAGAGAGAGAGAGAGAGAGAAAGACCTGCCCTTATCCTGTAATCTATTCACCTAGCCGTGTGAAAGCAAGAATACCTCGCCGGACGCGTCGCTTGTTACATATAGCCGCCCGGCAGCATCGAAGGCTAGTCCCACAGGACGAATACAGGTAGTTGATGAGCACTCCGTCTCATCTGGTGGATAAAATACATCAATGCTACCCCTGGTGCTCCAAGAGGCGGCCGTAGGTGCGTATGAACCATCTGGGCCTTGAGCAAAAGGGACCGCAACGACCTTGAAGCCCGTGGGAGGCTGGCGATCCCAGCTGCCATGCATTGCGACGAACAGATTGTTGAATTGCGCGTCGAACTTGCAGCCGAGCGGAGCCGAGTGCGCCTGGAAGCTGAGTATCGGTGGCACGGATATTTGGGTGCATGTGTCGTCGTCAAATTCCCGGGAAGGCGTTTGGACGAACTGTTGGCCGACCTTGAAGACACGATCAGGTAGCTCGTCAGGATTCCACACCGTGAAGCACACCGGATAGCCGTACCAGTCGTCATTCACAAATGCCACGTCTCCTAAGAAATTGAGTTCTTCGGACGGGTTGTTTGTGTGCACGTCTGTCGTTGTGCCGTTGACGGTGCGAGCGAGGTTATCGGCGCTATTTTCGACCCCCCAGAGCCTATCGAGTGTTACTACTCTCTTCCTCTCTCTGTTTCATCCCATTTCGCCCGATGGGGGTAACTGGGATCTTCTTACATATTATTTCCGTCAAACACAAGGCCGACTTCATTGCGGAGTCCGAACCCAGCATTCCAGCCCTGCGAGACAAAATCGTAACCTCCCATAGGTATTGAGGACATGTTGAAGACCTTGACGACTGCTCTAGCGATTTTGGGGTCATCAGTATCTTGATCGATGTTGGAGCTTGACCCGTGCGAGACGACTAGCAGATCAGGACGGTGCGGAGGAATGACCAGCGTTCTCGTGGTATGGCCAGACGTTGCCATCCCTGATACTAGAAGGACCGGGCCCTGGCCAACATTGCCCGTTTTAGGGTCATATTGCCAGCTGAATACACACGATGGCGAGCTCGCGTACAAGCTTTGCCCGTCCGTGCTCAGACAGATGCCGTGATTGAGATCGGTGTTTGAAATGAGGAGACGACTGTTGATGATGCACCCATTGGCGTCGACGATATGCTGACTAAGACCAACCCCTTCCTCAACAATGAGCAGTCGACCCTCGCCGTCTAGGACCAGATCGCGAGGGCTGCGAAGTCCACCAGCCACCTTGACGTACGACCAGCCTGGCGCAGTTTTGTACGGGGAAAGGGAGTTCGCCACGCCGGGACAGGATAGAAGAAGGGCTTGACTGGATACTGTCCAGATTAGCCGAGTACAGGCATGCTTCTTAGGCACGACGAGACATATCAAGGCCGGGCCAACTTACTGACTGTCGCCAAAGCAATAACCGTGGCCGTTGGTATTTTCATGGCGAATCACTCGTTTCCTCGGGCTGGGCCTTATAGACCAGCTGCCGTCAAGGATCGATTTGTCGTGCAGAATAGGATTCAGGGGTTGGTTGGTTGAGGAGAAGCTGTTCAGGACCAGGACCAGGACCATGACCACATTCCAGTCAGGCATTGATACCTGTGAGACACACACCTAAGTAGTCGGATAGTTGGCGTCGTACTTGTGCGAGGTCACGCCTGACGGCTGTCGTTGCCTACCCATCCCGTCTACCTACTAGGATGCCGTTCGATATTAGCATCGTCTGTTCATGCGCGACTGTGATGGTTACTCACAAGTCACTTTCCTCTCACATAGCCTCTAATCGGCATGTAATATAATTAAAAAGCCCTTGATCCGCCCTTGGTGCTGAAAGGTATGGACGGGCGTTAAAGAAGTCTGATCATAAATGAAGGCTCCTGGTATCATTTCTGTTGGATATTGCCGTTTCCTTGCCGCAACCTTCTTTCGAAAGCTAATCTTGAACAAGAAAATTGTTCATGTTAGAGAATAGATCTACATAGCAGAGATAATGTAACGGTACCTATACAATGCCCTGGATATCAGTAACGGAAGCATCAAGATATGTTTCCGGCCAGCCATAGATCTCCCTCCCTCCCTCTCTCTTCTTTTAGGATTACCCACATTTCTTCTATAGAACCTAGCCAAAATAATATCGAAAATATCTTAACCCTCTGTCTAACTGAGTAGGTAAAGAGGGTCATACGTGTAGTGGCGGAGAGACATGGCACTACCTTACCTAGGTACCTATGTAGGTAGGTACCTAGTTGAAGCCGATCGCCCAGTATAAAACAGGTACCTACCTACATAGGTATCTTGAGTAAGTACTTTACTCAGCTCGATCCACTACACGGTACCTTACCTTAGCTGATACCCGGTACTGGTAGATAAGGTAGATAAGGTACCTACCTAGCGGTACTTCAAAGTTACCTATGTAGGTACCTCATTTCCCTCTCGTTTCCCTCCGCCATC
Source organism: Xylaria sp. FL1777 (assembly GCA_022578965.1). Taxonomy (NCBI): domain Eukaryota; kingdom Fungi; phylum Ascomycota; class Sordariomycetes; order Xylariales; family Xylariaceae; genus Xylaria; species Xylaria sp. FL1777. The sequence continues at coordinate 3,446 of MU400983.1, read as the reverse complement.
TTCACCATCGCTGTCGCTCCCTACCGCCCTCGCCGAGATACTGTGAATGCAAATCTAAATTTAGTGTGGCAGCAGCACCGCGCCAATGGGCCCGTTAGTGACCATCGCTGGCTCTCCGAGTCGCAATGGACGACTTCTCCGACGACGACCTCGACGCTCTCAACGCCAACGTTCTTCAAGAGCTTGAGAATGGTGCCATCCAGTTCACTCAGGCCCAGAAGACCTACGAACATCGCCCCCCCCCGCCCCCGCGTGCTCTCCAGCCACGACATGACGGTGGATACGGCTATGATTTCGACGACGACGATCTCGACGATGCTGTGGTAGTCGTGCAGGATGCTCTCCCATTGCAGTCTGCCCTGCCGCCTGCGCCTGCGCCAGAGAGCGCCGCCCGGCTCCCACCGAGCATCCCTCCTCAGCAGCAACCTCTACAACAACAACAGCAGCGAAAAGAGACATGGCATCCCGTCTCGGTCCCCTTGCCCGCTAGTCGCCTCCCACCACAACCTATTGGTTCTATCCCCCGCCCCCCTACCGGCCCTCCTCGCCCTACCCCGGTCGGTCCTCGATCTTCGCAGCAGGTCCTCCGGGGCCAAGCCCACCCCTACAGCCAGATACCGCGACCTCCACCCCCCTTACCCCGCCCTGCTCCCTCGATACCATCCAGATACCAGCCGTCCCAGGCGCAGCGCCAAACAGGGCCTCCCTCTCACGAGGTCGCTGCTCTCCAGGCACAGATCCTGGACCTGAGGTCCAAACTTACCACTAAAGATGGAGAGATTAGTATCGTGCGGAAACGCTTGGAGAAATCACGAGAAGACCATGAACGCGAGCTTCAAATCATCAAGGCACAGACCACTGAACAGTTAGCAAAACAGGAGCGGGCAGTCGAGGCAGCGAGAGCTGCTCAGGAATCCGCGGCCACCGAGCTCGAATTCACGAGACGAGATTTAAGGGAAGAGGTTGTCCGTGCTAAACGCCGCGGTGGGCCTGGAACGCCGAAAAAGAACGCCGCTGCGAAAGCCTGGGGGGTCTCGGACGGGTTTGAAGATGTTGAAATGGCCGGCAGCCCGACGAAGGGGAAACGGGGCAAGAACGTCGGCCCAGTGGCCAGCTCCGTCGTTGAACCCTCGTCGAAACTCTTGAGGACGCCTACCAAGAGCAAGAGGAAGCGCCAGGCCATTGACAGCCCGGTCATGGCCCTCGAGACGCACTCGGATGATGTTGTTATGCTGGACGATGTTAGGGTGGACGCTGCTGTGGCTGGTCCAATATCACCTATCACACAAAGAAATGCGCCATTCGATGTAGGACTCGTACAGTGTCGAATTCCCATACCTCTTGTACTAATAATGTCTAGTACATGAAAGCAATCTTGAATCACAGTGCTGCTCACAGCCGCCCTTTGACGCTTGAGTATCTCTCTCATTTCGAGCTGCCATCCAGGCCCAACGAAAGCCTCGCTTCCATCCTCCTAACGAAACTCAGCACTGCTGGCGACCCTGGCGACCCTACCCAGCTGCCTATCCAATTCTGCTTGGAGGTCATCCGGCTGTGGGATGCTTGCAAAAAGGAAGCTTGTGTAAGGAGTCTTTACCTGACCTCATGTCCTCGGACGAGACTTGTAGCTGACCTGTTCCAGCTAGCCCCCATAGCTGAGCTGGTATCGCTAGTTTCATTCACTCTGCAATGGCAAACTGTAACGCTTGCTCCGTACATTGCTCCCACCTTGCTGCCTGTGGCGATGGATGCTTGCTATGAAGTGGCTATACCCCGATTTAACAATTCTGTTCCGGGCGATCCGACAGATGAGAAATTTATCAAGTTTAGAGACAATATTGACACTAGCAAGATCCTATCGCTTCTGTACCTCACGGCACTCGGCTGCGCGATGTCAGAGCCCGTTGGAGGCAGTATCTCATCACCGGTGGCTGATTTCTGGAACCTGGTGCACATACATTTCATACTGATGCTTCTTAATCGCAAGCAACCAATAGACGACTTCGCGGCAACGTTGAGGCTGCTCTGCACGTCTGTATTCCCCGACAGCATCGGACCCATCAACCCAGACAAACCACCGGAAGTGGTGGCGCAACTGCTGATAGACCGGATCTCGGCGCACCTCACGGAGGCACCACGATGGGATGCCGACGAGGTGAAGCTTCAAAATGTGCGACTGGCGGCGCTGCAGACGCTCTTGGCATTTGCGAGATCCCCGTTGGGGCTCGCACAGCTCGCCAGGCACGACTGGATGATCCCGCGGCTGGTGACGCTCCTGTCCGGCTGCATTGAGGAGCTCTACGATGGCGGCATGCAGTACTCGTTAGCTGGCGGAGACGGGACGTCGGACGGGCTACAGAGGCTGGTGGCGCACACGATGCTGCTACTTCACATGATCATCACGACTCCGATAGGCGGCAACACCGTTGACATGTCGGCTAAACTGTCCAAGACGATGGGTGGCTCACAAAGGTACTTGCTGAGTCTCTCGCGGTTGAACTTTGCCGACGACCTTGTTGCAGAGGATACTGCGGAGCTGGCGCATGAATTACTCGAGATGGCAGTGACGTCAGAGGCGGGAGAGGAACTTGGGGAATTTTTCAACGGTTGACACTACTACGTAATGGCTCTTCCGGTACACGCCAAAACAAGAACAGGGGTGGGCACTGGCGGGCGGACAAACCAAGGACTAGATATCATGGTGGAAATACTGTACAGTGATTAGAAATGATACAATGACAACGATGTTGATGATAATGTATTTATCGATTATCAGTCATTATGTGTCTGCTATGTATATAGTACATTGCTCGTACGGGAATATACAGGTAGGTTCTCAAGTAAGTAAAGCGAAGAAAAGCATCCTTCGGGTGTACCTAATCTAGCGGTTTGTTTGGATGGATGCTACTTAGGTACCCAGGTAGGTAGGTAGGTACCTAGGTAGGTGTTGTATGTAGCCCAAGCATGTGAAAGAGGCACTGGGATTAGATACCTATACTACTTAAGTACCTACCTAGTATACATACATACAAGTTCCCAAGGTACCAACCCATACCTACATGTACCTAAGGTGTGCTTGTAGGTAGGTACCTATGTGGCTTCTGGGCAGCACAGGCCATGGTGTACACCGTGCAACAGTTGCTATGCAGGAACTTAAGAAGCACGGACTAGTTTTACCTAAATTAGTAATATTTATACATAGTTTTTTAATACTATACTTAAAAAATGTTTTTTTTTTAATATTTACTTTTTTAAATATAGATTTAACTTTATGTAATAATTATAAAGTTTTAAGCTAATATTTAAAAAGTATAAATAATTATTTAAATAGCTTTATAATATTATATTTTAAATAAACTTTTATATAATATATTAATATTTTATTTATTTTTTATTTTATTTTTTAATTTTATTTTTATTTTATATATTTTAATATTAATTTAATA
>MU400982.1:0-16407 GCA_022578965.1 Xylaria sp. FL1777 | reverse complement strand
TAAAAAGTTTATTTAATTAATATTATAATAATAAATAAATAAAGCTATTTAATAAAAGTTTTTTTTTAATTTTATTGCAACTTTTTTTAGTTATAGTTTATATAGCATTAACGTTTAAATTAAATAATTTTAAATACTTTTAACTTTATTAAAAGTTATATAATTTGTTTTTATTAATTATAGTATTACTAAAAATATTACTTTGTTTTTTGTTTTATAATTATTTAGTTAAATAATATTATTTAATAAAAATACGTTTAAAAAAATAGTTTAAATGTGCTATTTTTGCTTAGTTTATAAATTATTAAGCTTAAAATACTTATAAAAGTTAAAAGTTAAATTTTTAAGCTTTTTATTATTTATTATATTAATTAATTGTTTTATATATAATATTTAGTTATTTTTTAAATTAATAAGCTTATTTATTAAATTATTAACTTTATTTTTTAGTTTTTGCTTTTTTAATATTATATTTAATTTTTGTTATATTTTTATTAATATAGCTTTAATTTTATTAAATTATAATTATAAATTAATTATAAATTAATTAATATATTTATAAACATTTTTAATAATATTATTAATTATTAGCTTAATTAAATTATTGCTTTTAAAGCTAAGCTTTATAGTTTTATTGCTATTTTTAGTTATTTTATTAAGTTAATACTAAAATATATAAAGTAAAAATAAAATTAAAAAATAAAATAAAAAATAAATAAAGTATTAATATATTATATAAAGGTTTATTTAAAATATAATGCTATAAAATTATTTAAATAATTATTTATGCTTTTTAAATACTAGCTTAAAACTTTATAATTATTATATAAAGTTAAGTTTGTACTTAAAAAAGTAAATATTAAAAAAAAACATTTTTTAAGTATAATACTAAAAAACTATGTATAAATACTACTAATTTAGGTAAAGCTGGTCCGTGCTTCTCAGGTTCCTGCACAGCAACTGTTGCACGGTGTACACTATGGCCTGTGCTGCCTAGAAGCCACATATGGTACCTATATGCATATGTCTAGGTAGGTATGTAAGCACTATAGGGGCGCATTGCCAAGTCGAGTCCTATACATAGATTGATCGCGTCATGGGTGCTCTCAGCCTTATCTTTTATCTTATCTACCTTTCCTTGTTGCTGTAGATAAGTACACAGGTACGGTACCTAAATTGGTAGGTACATACCTACAGATAACTATAGATAGATACCGGTACACTGGGTGGTAGCACGGGAGGAGGCAGGTATGAAGAACATCAAATGTTGTCGACAAGAGTGATTGTTTCTTAGAGGTAGAAATATGTAAACATGTTGAAGAGCATTGGTTAGGTATCTATTAACACATATTCACCTACAGCTGTCCTCGGCCGAGTCAACTAAGAATCTAGACTGCTTTCTGTATAGTTAAAGAAATAATTAAACCCAATACTCTCGTGCACCTTTACACTACCTAAAGGAGATGGTCTCGACAGCACTGCCTGCCCACACAGACCACAGACACCAAAGACCAATCCTAATTGCTGACCTTGGCCACCAACCTGTCGATCCACGTTTCGCGTCTCCTGCTTCTCTCTTTAACTCAACCTCCACCATCCAAACTTATATGTGGCTTTTGAGTTCATCATCAGGCTACTTGGTGGCGGAAGTATGCTGTAACCAGAAAGCCTCTCCTTTCGCACTCCCAGCTTGATCCGGTCAATCGAACCTATAAAAGCCCCGTCGCCTCGATACCCCACCTCCTTTCTCTCGTCTCGCACACGAACAAAGCGTCAGATCAGAAACCCTCGAACCGAAGAGCCCGTCATGTCAGAGCGAAGGACCCGACGACAGGCTGCCGCCGCCGCAGCAGCCAACGAGACGCCCACCAAGACCGACGCGCTCGGCGACGGCAATGCGAACGGCGATGCTGCGGTCTCCACGGCGTTGGATGCTCACGCCGGCCCTGCCGAGAATATATTCCTGTTCTGGCCAAATCTGATCGGTTAGTGTCCGGGTTCTTTTTGTCACCTGTGGGCGCGATACATGTCTAACATGGTCCCCTGTCAGGGTATTTCCGCATCGTGTTGGCTGTCGCATCGCTATACTACATGCCGCTTCATCCGCGAACATGCTCGCTACTCTACAGCATTTCCTGTCTACTCGATGCCCTCGACGGATACGCCGCGCGTTACTTCCATCAGTCGACCAGGTTCGGCGCCGTTCTGGACATGGTCACCGACCGATGTACCACTTCCTGCCTGCTTGTGTTCCTGTCGTCTGCTTTCCCCAGGTGGGCCATTGTCTTTCAGGGCCTCATCTCCTTAGACTTCGCAAGCCACTATATCCATATGTATGCGACTCTAGCTATGGGGGGCTCGGCAGAAAGCCACAAGAATGTGGATAAGTCCCGAAGCTGGCTCCTCAACCTTTACTACACTAACAGGGTTTGTCCACCATTCTCCGAGCTTCTTTGTCGTTTCACGAAGCTTACTTTGGCTAGACCGTTCTATTCATGACATGCGCCTTGAACGAGCTTTTCTTTATCGCCCTCTACCTACTATCCTTCTCATCGCCTCTCCTATCCCCACAACTCCTCCAAAGGGTTGGCGAGTCGAAAGCTGCCGCAGCAATCCAGAGCGGAGCGCAGGTGAACAGCTCCATTATCAGCCAACTGTTCACGAATCCCTACAGTGCTGCAGCGCTGGAGATGGCCCGAGCCAACAAGATGGACTCGACCTGGCCTTGGATCCTGACCGGAGTTAGCGCTCCCGTCATGATTATCAAGAATGTCCTCAATGTTGTCCAGCTCGTCAAGGCGAGCAAATGGCTAGCAGAGGGTGACGTTGAGGCACGGAGGGCTGCGGCCTTGGCCAAGACGAGGAAGAACAACTAACCAACGGATCGGGAAGTGCCTTGGTAGGTTTAAAAAGAGTGCATATCTCACTGTATGCGTAGTCTGTTATTAAGGGCGCGTTTTGTTCTATTCAATTCCCTTTGTCCGTTAGCATTGGGCAGGCGTGATAGCATAAGAGCGGCTCTGGTATTTCTGGGAGTTGTTGTAGTTGTTGTATTTCTGACTCCTCAGGCAGCCGGGATATGTTCTGACTGGAAATCAAAGGGCGGTGGGGGGTTTAACACTTACGGATGGTACTTGTCCCCGTTGTAGCAAATATAAAACCTAGATAATATCTATAGCTGTCTCATTCTTAGTGATAATATATTCCGTGGACGAACATTACTTTACAGTTAGTAATGCCCTGCATAAAAAATGATATAGCAAACTTCGTCGTATGCCTATCATCAAACTTACAGCTGCAAAGCTACAAGACACGCAGCAAGCGCTGCCTGCGTACCGATCGATACAACGTTCGTACTGCATGCAATAATCAAAGATGCATGGCGTACTGATGAGTCACAATCTAAGGGATGGATGCTACCTAGCTGAGATCCAAAGAGCGGTCGCCATAGGCAAATTCACAGACTGTCACACGTTACTCGCCTCGCCGAAAGAATCGGATGTGTACACACATCCATAGTAGTCCAAGGGAACGGATTTGCCTAGTGGCTCATCGAGATCCAATTGAAACGCTTGGGAAGGGAGAAACATTTCTTAGGAAGATTGTTCAATTTCATAATTGGCGCCTTTCACAGATAGCCATCAGTTAACGAACCGCCACCTACGACATCCACTCGTTTACAGGGGCCAGGCCAGGCAGGTGTGTTGGTTGCTCTATGCTAGTCGAGAATAAGGATTTGAGGCATGCTGAGTGGACGAGAATTACCTTCCTCTACATAGGCTGTTATGAGGACCGAGTCTAAGTATTGAGATAACATCATTTTATATCTCGAACACAACTCAGGGCTTCTATGTTGCTATATAACAAAAGTCCTGTTTCATCCATATTATCTAGCTAGCTTATGTGATGCGCTCTCTGCAACGTTTGAAATCATGCCATCTCAACCAATCGCCGATTACAGATGAACTTATTAACATAGAACTCTGATTTATCTGACTCGTACACCCAATAGCATTTATCTCCGCTGAAACTTTTGGCCTTGCCTGGGCTGGCTCCCGTAAGCCCTCCTTCCCTGAGCTTTCTTGTCCCTGCTCATACTAGCACCCAATGTGAGATCGATCCGCGGGGGAACGGCAAATCCGAACGACTTCGCAACTTTAGCGAGATCGAGTTTGTTTATATCACTGTGTTACAATAAATTAATAACCATTCTTTAGGACGGGAACCGACGCTCGTCTTTCAATCATGCCATATAGAAAAATATGGATAAGTTTCCGAAGCGAGAAATGTCAAAACCACTTACAAGACAGTTCGTAGAGAATGTGAAGCATAGGCATGGAGGTAAGCTCTATATCCCTCTAGTTATGAAGGTCAATACTGAATCCGTAGTCATATTCAATCGAGTATCTTACCTTTCGCACTCTGATTTAAGTAGTAGTTGCTAGTTATGAGCTTTTCAAGCTGACTCTGGATATTTAATATCTTTTTGGCGGGGAAGTCGTATTCAACTACTGGCACACGAGCGGCCTGTGGTCACGAGTTAGAGTTTTCCTTTTACAGACAAAAAAAAGAAAAAAGAAAGAGGTAGAATATATTAGGATTGTATATCGGGGCAGGCAGTCGAAGTTCTTAATTGGGCAAATCATGCTGCTGGCAGAGAATTCAAAATAGGGTATCTGCTTACCTTAAGATGCGAAAGGAAGCCTATCTCGGAAGGTTGGAGAAAGAGAAGTGAACGACCCTTTGTGCCTGTGCCACGGGCAGTTCTGCCAACTCTGTGAATGCTATAATATAGTTAGTGGGATTGTTCTCAGAAATCATAAATGGATTTGCAACGCACTATTCCCGTGGATCGTCAGGAGGATCCAGCTCTGTATTATGTTAGCAATTTATTAAAGACCGAGATGAAACACTTTAATATGAAAGACTAAGAAATCTTGTCGGGTAGAACTTACGAACCTATACAAACGTTAGCACTAACTCATCGAAGAGCGCGAAGAAAAGAAAAATCGTCAAGGAAACAGAACATTCACGAAAATGGGTTGACGACAACCACATTAATTAGTACTTACAATAAAGTCTACTGCGGGAATATCAAGCCCTCTGGCCGCCACATCTGTGCAAATCAAGATACCTGATTTGGCATTTACAAAAGAGAAAAAGGTACTAGTTCGCTTTTGTTGCTTTTGCTTCCCATGCTATTGTATGCATTAGCATCTAGTTCCAGAAAAGGATCGCGACTTCTTCTATACTAACCAGGTCCAGACAAGGAAGATCTATATAGTTGAGGAGCCTTTGAAATGTTAGATCTTAATAGAGCGCTTAGGATATTCGGCGAATAAACATACTCTGCATAGTATTTTACCGAGTTGCAGCTAGACAAGAATACTATAACCTTTAACATCAGGAGTCAGTAGTTGCTTCTACGTGTAATCTTCTGCGATCTCGATATATGCAATTCATGATATCGGCCAGACGAGAAGTAAACGGCAAGAAGTCTACATACCTTTTTCTTGGCGTTTTTCTTCAGAAAAGAAAACAACAAGAGAAACCTTTTGTCTGCTTCGCAAACAACATAGCCTTGTTCCAGACCTTCCACTGTCGAGTGCTCCTTCGTCTCGTCGACGTTGATATAGAGAGGACCAGGACGGAGTGATATCCGTGCTAAATCTTCAACCTTTGTTGTTTGCGTAGCAGAGAACAGGGCAGTTTGTCTCTTCTCTGAAGGTAACACCTTAATGATCTGTCGCATCTCATCTTCAAACCCAACCTCCAAGATTCGGTCGGCTTCGTCAATAACCAGGGTTCGCAGGTTTTTGTAGACAAAACCCTGGGTGTTTTGAAGGTGGTCAAGAAGCCTTCCGGGAGTCGCCACGAGAAGATTTATGCCTTTGCCAAGTTTGTCGGCCTCTGCACGGCGGTTCGCCCCTCCGATAACAATGCCATACGTCTGAGAGTGGTGTTTCATTAACTCGGTCGCCACCTGAAAGATTTGTAGAGCAAGCTCCCGGGTTGGCGATACGATGATGACTCCAGTGCCATTCCGAGGCTTGAATCGGAGAGAGTAGAGCATCTCGATTGCTGGGATCAAAAACGCCAGGGTCTTGCCGCTGCCGGTCTTAGCTGCTCCAAGAACATCGCGCCCAGCCACTTTAACGGAGGGAATCAGTAATCTCTTCTCTACACAAGCTCGAGGACCCAGATGCTCGCGAAACAAACAATAACTGGGATAGGAAGAAACGACAGCTAAGACTACTCACGTAGAGGAGGCACCGCACGGCGCTGGATAGGTGTCATTGTTTCGAACTTCATGTCTTCCTTAATTGCCCGAATAGTTCTCTCGGAAAGGTTCAGTTCTGTGAATTTCTCGGCACCATCGATCGGCGTAACGAGCGATGATAGTGCGTTACTGGCGCCGTCGGCAACATCGACATCGGCATCGCTTCCGTCAGCGTCGTCGCCCAGCTCTTCATCTTGGTCGCCGGTCCGCTTGCTAGACGAGGGGCTAGAATCGTCTGCTCTATCGGCATCGGCATCGGCAGCAGCATCGGCATCATCTTCCTCGTCCTCGGACGACGAGACTTCAGATTCGCTCTGGGGTTCCGGATCGGCTCTTTTCAGTTTCTTCTTCGGCACTGGCGTGGCGGCTACCGCGGCCAGCTTTGTGACAGCGTCTTTAGCGCCATTCCCGTCCTTGAATTTTCTCTTCTTGGTGTGGTTCGTTGACTCCATGGTAATTGACAGTGATGTTTGACGGTGGGATGTTGTTACTGCAGAGTGGTGAGCGGAACTTTTTTCTGGGCCTAGGCTTGGAATCTCTTATCGAGCCGGAGTGGGACAGGATTAAGCCAGTCCCCACAACGGAAGTTACATAATCAGCAAGGTTGAGTACTACCTAGGTACCTTATACATAAGAACCTAACGCATCCCACAAGCATCCAGACCACCCCTTAGCTAAGTTACCCCCTATAATAATTACCTACTTCAAAAAATCGTAACTTTATAACCAAATGTTATACAACAAAATGATTAGTGTTTTGGGAATCATAATTCAAAAAGGAACTCAGTAGTATTTTTTTTAAAAAAAAATACTACTGAGTTATTGGGTGAGTTATGAAAAACCGCACTAAAATAACCCCTGCAAAATCGGGGGGTTTTAAGGTGCACGCCGCGAATAATTTTTTAAAAATTGGGAGAAAATCATTTTTGAGTTCGTTACGCAAAGCCGAGCCCAGAACCATATGTATCTTTATTGTAGGGCCTTTGGTTATAAAGTTACAAATTTATTGGTGAATTGGCTATATGTATTCCTACGGTGGGTTAGCGTACAGGGGTACGGCCGAGGCTGCCAAGGCCAGGTGGTCCGGATGAAATCGTCACAGACTATTATGTAGGCCATGGACCGATGATTTTGAATCGACTACAATGCATGTGTCTATTATGTAGTTATAGTGTAACAATAAGTATCTAAGATAGATGCAACGATGAGGTGCCCTGACCCTACTGCGCTTGGCGCTCTCCTCGAATAAATGATTACAAGTGTGTTAGTATAGTTTGTTTTCTCCCTATATACTCTGTGTGGATGCTATCCTCCTGCCTCGATGCAAAATTACTTTTCCCAAAGTACAGTGAATGACACACTAATGGACCACCAGAACACCATGCCATGCTTAACTTTAAGAATGGGCCAAGCGTGTAGTGAAGCTGAATGACATGAATATCCCCTCTCAAATAATAATAATAATAAAACAATTGCAGTGTCGCTTGCTCTGCGATAGTTTTTGCACCAGATCAAATCACTGGGCGTTATGTGACAAAACCGTCTCGTTTATGAAATACCCTGTCTCCAGCGTTCAATGTTTGCCATCTGGCCGGCGGATTGGACTTGAGGGGCGGTCCCGTATGGACTCGCATATGGGGTCGTCATCGGCGGTCCGTAAGTGGACATTGCACCACCCACGCGAAAAGCGTTCCCCATTGCGCTTGCATTCAACGCAGGATTAGGTAACGCCGAGTCACTGCCAAAGCCCCCCATCATCATGCTATCTCGGGGTTGCCCGAATCCACCGCCGGTGCCGTCGTTGAAGCGTCCAGACATAAACCCTCCGGGCTTTACCAAGTTGGGTGCACTCAAGTTGGAGGGCATTTGATGCCGGAGGGTTGCAAGCTTCCGCTTTTGATCCTCCTTGTAGCGTGCTGCTTCTTCTTGCCTCGCTCGTTCGGCGTCTAACCGCGGATCGCTTAAAATAGCTTTACTGCTGTGCCCGCCCAATACATCAGCCAAGGAATGTCTTTTTGTCAGTTGAGGTGAGACACTGGATCGGCCTCCGTTGAGCCTGACGCGGGCCATTTCTCGTTCGCGTGCTTCACGCTCTGCTTGTAGACGTTGACGCCGTTGACCCAAGGTCTCCTCTTCCTCAGTCGGCTGCACCTGGCTGTTGCCCTTTTCCTTGTTTGCATCTTTGCTTTCGGCGTCCTCATCTTTGAATGCATCTCCTAATTGGCTAAGCAACTCCGCGGAGAACGACGAGCTTACAGGACGGTGTTGAGGAAGGGGATTGTTATCGTCGCGAGACCTCAGACGACGCATACGGTCCCCCAAGGTCTCATTCTCTATTTCATCTCCCTCGGGGGTTACTACACGAAGCTGTGGGCTAGGAACACGGAGAGCCGGATTAACGTTCAGACCACGGGCAAGGGTCATACGCTGAATGGGCCCCGCCTCGCGTCCCTGAAGACGATTACGTCGAACACTCAAGGGCTCATTGTCCTCCATATCACGTCGCTCCATCAGTCCGAGAGGTCGGGGAGCCCCTGGTATGGTACCAATCAAGCCCGTAGCCTGGCCCTTGGTGGCAAGTAAAAGACCTAAGGGTGTATCTTCATCCTCGTCGTCCCCTGCTGGGTTGGAATTTGGGTCTTCCCATGCAAGATTAACCCTTTTACCTTTCCTTGCCTGACGTTCCACCTCAGCAACCTTATCCAATTCTAAGAGAGTAGAATGCATGCCGTTTGGGAACGCGGTAGTAGCTGGTCGTGTGCGTAGCTTCTGTTGTTGTTTTCGCATCTGAAGCTCGGCAAGAAGAGTAGTCGGTGGCCCATGGTAGGTCGGTTCTTCCTCACTCTCTTCGTCTTTCTCTTCTTCTTGGACAGGCTCGCCGTCAATAGAGCTAGACAAACGCTGTCTTTCTTCATTATTCTCGATGGAATCTGAACCTTGTCTCTCCTCGTGGGATTCTGAATGCCGACTGAGGGCACTTGGTTTCCTCAGGTGGAAGATAGAGCCTCGATTTTTAGGTTCGTGGAGGTCAGCCTTACTAACATGTTTCATATGAGATTTCCGTTTTTTATCAGTGCCATATACTTCTGCTCCCAATGAACCTGCAAACGCGTGGTCGGTGAAAGCTGACACTGGTGCGCTGGCTGAAGCGTTTAGGATATCATCAAGTGTGTTTGTCGCCGAGCCGTCTTTTAACTGGATTGTTGGCACCTGTGAGGGCAATTCAAAGTAGGTACTAGCTCGAAGCTGCGGAGGTACATTACTCAGGTCTGGTAATTGTGATCTCCGCTTGTTGGAGTCCATCATTGATATTCTAGACATTGGGTTGTCGCTATCATTAATTTGGGCGTGGGATTCGAGTGGAAAAGTGTTCTCTTCCTGGGCATGAACAGATAAATCTTTATGAGACTCTTTCGAGCTATAATGCCCTGTTGGATCTGAGTCATCAACAACAGGTCCGAGGGGGTCTAAAAGCGGTTCAGGATGGAGTTCTGGTAACCATGAGGTAGAAGATTGGCGGTTTGTATTAGGCATCGCACTCAGTACTTGCGATTTCCTAACGTTTCGGGCCTGTGGCTTAGGTTTCTTCGAAAGCCTTTGCGGTAAATTAAGCATCATCGGTACTCGTGCTGGGTAGTAAAGCATCGTTTCGCCTGTTTCAGGATTTAAATAGGATTTGGGTCGAACTGTAGGCGGGCCGAGAGGAGGAGATATCAAAGGCCGAGATGGTTCGACTTCATTTTCTTCCGATATAGAGTCGGGATCGAACGACGGGACGAATGGTGCTTCCGTCAGTGGTGAAGCAAAAAGTGTCTGGAAATTCACAGAATCTTCTAAATCCACGTCAGGAGAGCAGTGAGCACCGTCGAAATCAGCAAACGCTCGTTCTGCCTGTTCAAACGTGCCATCCGAACCAGCAGAAGTGGGAGGCCTATCATGGTCATAGTCGTGTTGCCGCTGATGAGGATCTGTGACAGGTTGATCCCAATACCCATGTGCACCAGACTCATAGAAGAGGTTTGCATTTGGCGTTAGGTCCATATCTTGTACCTGGGGAACATGCAAAATTTCGTCTTCGTCGTGTTGTTCGGCCAATTTATCTGCTTCGTCCATGGCTGCAGCAGTCAGAGCTGTAGGCTCTATCTCGGCGATGTTCGTCAAGGTTGGTACCGTGATAGAGCGCACACTACGGAGAGAGCTTTTGCCCGGCCCGTGTCTAGACAGCGCGCCGCTGACATCAGCGTCTGATTTAGATAGACCAGTTGAGCCGGATCTCAGCCGCGAAGCACCTGGTACCATAGACGAGCTAGGTGACATAACATAACCTCCAGGAGAATAGCCACCGTTGCGTGCAGCACTATTCGCCTCGCGTATTGAACTGGCAACCGAGATCTGCTTGGCTAGGGGTAGCATGAAGGGTTCGTCTGTTTCAGGAATGGAGGCTATGCTGGCGGCCAATATGGACGATCGCCGACTGTCTACGCGCTTCTGTTCATCGTGCAGTTCGCGAATGGCGTCGTCAATAGACGATGTCATGGAAAGCTTTTCGGCAGTGGCCTCGAGTTGAGCAATATTACCCGCTCGAGATGCAGATCGCGGGTTGAGGTCAGGCGTTGGGTGACGCAAGGATACGCTTTTGGTGGACGCGGTACGCACAATAGGCTTTGGCGTTACGAGAACGGGCTGTTGAGAAATCCGGAACTGGGGGGGTTCTTCGGCTGACCGTCCGGCTAGATGTTGCGAGGCATGACCCTCAGTAGCGTTTTGACTAAAACTAACGCCAATGCTTGACGCAAAGTCTGCTTCCATCCGTGCGTCCAACGCTTGACCGGAAGGATAGGTTCCCTGTTGACTGGTCTTTGCAGCACCGCCTTTGCCGAAGCTCAGCGGCGCAAGCGAAGGCGCATTGTCGAAGGATGTGGGATGATGCTCCTGTGCATCCGTGACCGAGGCGTTGGCTTTGTACAGGCCGCGTTGATTACCAACAGGCTGGGTTGCTCCACCATGGCTTGTAGTCATGTTTGTGTCAAAGTCGCTATTCATGGATAACGGAGTGAAGGTCGTCTCAACGGCGGGTAGGAAAGGCATGGGCGACGACGAAAGGGCGGGAGACAGAGACTCGGACGGTGATATGCCCCCATCTCGATCATTATCGGACTGGGAGATCTTGCCGTATGAGGCGGCGGTGGCCACCATCTTGGGCCGTCTCCTGGTGTACCAACGCACAGCTCAGGAAGCGCAGGTGTAGGTGTAGATGTAGGTACTCGGTAGATGTCGGTTTCAGTTCACGGCTGCGGCTGTCGTTACGGTCGTGGCCGTGATCGTGGTCGTTGTTGTCGTCGTCGCAGAAAAGGGGTGTTTTGTGCGACAAAATGACAAAATTTGGGCTCTCGGCAATTGACGTAACATGGACAGTGTATTTGGACAGGATGCTGCAACTTCAATATGCTGTGTCAGGTGTGCTGTGCAACTCTGGGAGACTCGGTCCAACGTACAGAATATAATGTACACACTAGCAAATTGCAAAATCAAAAACAAAGCCAATAGCGAACACTAAGAACATGATGCAGGCCTGGCCAGGCCTTGGCAGAGAATGTGAATACGAGTGTAAGTGGGAACAGGAGTGAGAGTGAGAGTGAGAGTGAGGGCGAGAATGAGAGCCCAAGGAAGGGAGACTGATATGTAGGGTACTGACTAAACAGATACCTATATCTATTAGGTATTTTAGCACTGTAGATAAGAGGGCCTCATGTGGTGGAATGGCCACTGCTAATCCATTATCTATCTAGACTTGTGTAGATAGGTGGCAGACTAGAAAAGAAGCAACGACTGAACAAAACCTGAATTACCTGGCCTTGTTCGATGTGCTTACACGTGCGACGGTACCTCGTAGGGGTATTTTTTCACCATGGATCGATAGCGAACTGGTCCCACTTAAGGCTTTTCCCGTGATGAACTACCTTGTCACGGCCTTGCTGCTACCTTGTTGCTACCTTGCTACATAGAAACCCGATGAGAAGAATCCTTGCCCACGTCTACTGTATATATGTACGTAGCACTCATTTCAACATCCCGTTGTACAGCAAGCACGGGACAAAACTACCGGTAGTTTAATAGGTCCCAATACGTCCAATAAGGGGTGTCTAAAGATAAACCAATATCACTACCACAGCTCCATTTTGCAGCCCACCGTCACTGGTTCGCCAGTCCTCTCTATCTAGGAATGATTACCCACCCTTGGATGAAATAGTTACATTGAGACTCAACTCAGGCACTTATCACAAGGGATCCTTTTATCTACTTAGTGTAGCTTGCATCCGAGTTTGTTTGGTTATCTTGTGGTGTAGTGTATGTACACTACGGTAGGTTAGGTAGGTAGAGGTGCAACCATATGCGAAGATACATATGCATGCATGTAGATGGACTTATTTCTTGGGCCACAGAGGCGCTAAGTTTAGAGCACGCCCAGAGTATGCTATGTATAGGTACCCTAAGTAAGCCACGCTCGGCGCCACGCTTAAACATTACGCAGTACACAGCGTTGTGTGACCTACTTTAGATATATGACGCCCTTGATTTCACCAATTGGGAGGAGATCTTCTTCGTGCCAAATTTCACACGTGCACAACAGTACTTATGTAATACATATATATACAAAGTGGAACATTTGTCTGGCACGTGCGAAATTATATTGAGAATATTAAAATGCACTATTATCTTTACACAACATTGGTGCGAGGGATACTTAAGTAGGTATGGATATCCCTACTATGCTGATATTATACAACTTCCAAGTTCGTTTATCAACCTCTAGTGCGCAGTAGCCTGTATTGTGGCTAACGCCGTTAACCCAAACTTATTCCCAATACGGTTTGGCATGGACAGTAATCTTTTATACATATACGTAATATCTAGCGTACTGGACCTTGATTACATAGCCTATACTATTTATATAATAACATAAAGCAATTATTATTCTTGTTGTCACATTGGAAGCTGGACTATTGTTCTGCTTGCATCCCTATCATAATGTGTGTGGTCATATATCAAATCTCCGGCTGCTATACTAGGTACATCTAAGTACCCAGCAGAAATGCAACTGTAGCAGCGGGCGGGCGCGTGCCACCTAAGATGGGGGCAGCTTGAAGCACAACCGTGGCGCCCGAGGTGGGGGCAATATGTACAGCTAGCATGCATGAGGTGCCTGGTTCGCCCGGTCCTGCCCCGGCTATGATGTACTTGCAATGCTTATCATACCACTGTCTTCCGCAGCTCATGTACGCGGGTTTGTAGCTTCAACTCCAGACCACCTACCAAAACTCATGCACCACGATGCCGACATCATAATCTCACCCTTCTTACTTGCCTATCCCTCATGCTACCCAGCTGGTGGTTGAGCATGATAGACACGTCACCAGGGTTTCGTGACACCGGCATCATTGTGTTCTCTCGGCTCTGAGCTCGCTCTCCCTAACACTCATGTATCCAGTATATCTCTCTTCCGATGCAGCAACAACGGATCATTCAGAGTAGAGGGAGTTATCAGCTTGATGGGTTACCGGCCATGTAATTGTGGCATCATGCCAGCCGCCAAGACCTCAACTTGCACCCGGGAGGTTTGAAGGACGCGGAAGTCTATCGATGTGTGAATAGTGGCTTGAGAGAGTGGTGGAAACTGTGCATCCCGCCAACATTACCCGGTCCGTTAACATTAGGTTACATGGCCATTTCTGCGCGGGTTGCCTCATCATTCCCTCAACTACAGCTGGATTGTCCGTGAACCCACGTGCTTTGCAATCCAATTCGCTCTAATACATACCTCTCTTGTCTATCGACTCACGAAACACCTGATATTCATGTATCAGCACGGACTAAATCTGAAACGACAACAAACGCGTTGGGCTACAGCAACCAATAGACTGTTTATGGTCAACGATTCCGGCTGGGACTTAAGCAGCGTAATTTCGGAGCGCTTTGGAGTGCTCTGGTTGCTGATTGCGGATGGCCTGTCCATGGGAGAGAATCGGAAGCAGGGTAGCTCAAATCCCCGCAATCAGGATGGAAGTTTCTTATCACCCACCACCATGACTACTTTAAGTAGGCCCGCGTTGTTTACAATACATAAGCTACCTTTGTGTGAATGCTGAGATAAGGAATAATACCCCATCGGACTCCTAACTATAGAAGTAAACGCGTAATCAGTTTACCTCGTAGCTAGATTTTGCCGGCGTGGATTGAAATGCAATGAAGTCCTAACTATTAAGAGGCTCTGTATATATAGTGAAAATATCGTCGCCACTTAACTTAATAGGAACATAGCAATAATGTCTAGGTCCAGGTTGTCCTTACCCCTGTTAGCCTCAGTGCCAAGTTCAGGGAATTTTAATCTAAGCGCCTTGCTTCGTGTTGCAAGGACTCATCGATAAATCTGGGTTGATTTATTGATTTGTACACCTCTTTATGTTGTGCAAGATATTAAGACGCCTACGGTGGCCTATAGCAAAAAAGTGTGCCAGAACTAAGGCAACCCTACCTAACTCCTTTTACTTACCCTTTGGGTATTTATTTACACCTAGGCAGCTAATAATTTATTTACTTCCTATTTTTTTTATTACGTTTTTTTAATTGTATTACTTTGCATTGCAGCATTAGCAGGTATTAAATGTTACGCATATTTTAATTTTATTTAATTAAGCTTGTTTAAATGCTATATAGCTACTTTAGAAAAAATATTTCTTTAATTATTATATATAAAGCTAAGTATATATATATAATTATAAATAGCTATATTTATAAAAATTTGTAGCTATACTATTATAGTTATATATTATTATATTTACTAATAATATATTTATGTAGCTTAATTAAAGCTAGTTTTATTTATTATTTATTTTGTTAAGCTATTATAAACTAAGTTTATTATTTTTTATATTTTGAAATTTTACGTTATTTTTTTTAAATATAATATACTTTTTTTATATATAACTTGCTTTTTTTATATATAACTTGCTTTTTTTATATATAACTTGCTTTTTTTATATATAACTTGCTTTTTTTATATACGATTTGCTTTTTTTATATATAATTTGCATTTTTTATATATAGCATACTTTTTTTGCATATAATATATTTAAAGCATTTGTTTTTTTAATATTTATTTGCATATTTAATAATATAACATATTTAATAATAGCGCTAGTTTTTTTAAAAAATTTTAAGTTTTAAAAATAGCTTATATTACTAAAAATAAGTTTTTTTAAAACTTTAAAAAAGTACTTAAACATTATTTAACAAATAAAATTTACTATTAATTATTTATAAAAAAGCATAAATAATAAAGTTTAAAAATTAATAAAGAAATTTATAGTTAGTATTTTTTATATTTTTATAATATAATAATATTTATTTAAAATTAATTAAGATTTTTACTGTTAGCTTAACTTTAAAAAAATATTCAAAAAAAGCTAAAAATAAAATATAAATTTTAATTTTAATTATGCTAAATAAAAAAAAGCTTATATTTAGTATATATTTATTAAAAAAATAAATAAAAAAGCATATAAGCAATATTAAGCATAAAACAGTAAAGAATTATTTGCTAAATATATTGCAGCAAATAAAAATATTATAACAAAAGCATGCTTTAATTATTACTACTTAAAAATATTTAAAGCTTGCTTTATTTAAATAAGTATATACTATAAAAGTTTAATTAAGCTTATTTAAATATTAATAAGTATATTAAATAACAAATAAAAATAAAAAAAAAAGTAAAAAAGAAAACAAAAAAAAACTAATAAAACTACAAAAAAAGAACTAAAAAAACAAGTTATAAAAACAGCTAAATAACTAATAAAATTAAATTGTAAAAAAACAAAATGCACATAAAAATAAAAAAGTTAAAATTATAAAAACAACTTTAACTTTAAAGAAATAAAAAAAGAAAAGTTAAAATGTAATAAAGTATAATAATATAAAATAAGCAATACAAAAAATGCTATAAACAATAAATTATAAAATTAATAAATGTTTTTAAAAAAAAAAAAATAATAATAATAATAATAATAATAATAATAATAATAATAATAATAATAATAATAATAATAATAATAATAATAATAATAATA
>MU400981.1:0-16502 GCA_022578965.1 Xylaria sp. FL1777 | reverse complement strand
ATTATATTTAATAATTAATAGTTAATTATTATTTGCTATACTAGTTTTTTTTTTTTATTAATTAGTTGTTTTTTATTTTTTATTTTAAGTATTAGCATTATAAAATATTTAGCAAATAACTAAGATTTTTTTAAAAATTTTTTTGTTAGATTTTTTTAAATATATTTTTATAAAGCGTTTATTTTGTTTAAGCTTATATAGTATATTTAATAAAGCTTTTGTTAATATTTTTTTTTAATAAAAATATAGTAGTTTTATAAGCTATATTTAAAAAGTTTTTTTTTTTTTTTTTTTGAATAGTTTGTAAAATTTATAATATACTTTTAGTATTTTATTTAGGATTTCTTTTGCGATTTTTTTAATTTTTTTGCTTTATTTTTTGCTTTTTTAATTAATAGTTTTTGCTTTTTATTAAATTAAAAAGTTGCTAATTTTTAGCTATAATATTTTTAAAATAATATTATAATTAAATATATTAATAATATTTAATATAATTTATTTTTTATGTTTTTATATAAATATATTAAAAAGTTTAGTTTTTTTAAGTATATAACTATTATTATAGCTAAAAATACTTTTATTAAATTTTTTAATTTTTTAAAATTTTTGCTTATATTTTTAAGAAATTTTATTTTATTTTATTACTTTAAATAAAATTATATTAGCTTCTATTTTTAAATTAATTAAAATATTATATTTTTTTTTTAATATATAAGTTTAATTTTAAATTAATTTTTTTAGTTATTATATTAAACTTTATATAAAGCTTTAGTTTTTTTAGCTATTTGCTGCTTTTTTAGCAAGTGCTTATTTTATTTTTTAATTTTTTTTTGTAAAATGTTTAAATGCTTATTTTATTTAGTATTTTAAATGTTATTATACTTTGTTTTGTTTTTGCTTTTAAGCAAGCTTTAAATTATAATTTTTAAGCTTTTTTGCTTTTAGCAACTATTTTTTAGTATAACTATGCTTTAATTAGCTAGTAATATTTATAGTAATTATTTTTATATTTTTTTAAAATAATATTATAAATATAATTAAAATCTTTTTTAAATATTGCAAATTTTTATAAATTTTTATAATAAACTATAGTTATAATTAACTATTTTAATTTATAAAAGTTTTATATTTTTGTTTTTATAATTTGTTTAAAAAACTAATTATTTTTTAGTTTATTAAGTAAATATTAGTAATAATAATATATTATATAATAATTTTATAATATTTTATTATGTTTTAAATTTTTTAAGCATAAAATATTATTATTGTTTTTTATTATAGTTTTATTATAATAAAGTAAAGTAAAGTAGCTAAATAAGCTAACTAGCTAGTTAAAGTAAGTCTAGGCTAAGTTATATAGTAAAAATAAAAGTATAAGTATTGCGCTAGATTTTAAAGTATAAACTTAACAATAATGCATAACAAAATAAAAATTAGCTATAGTTGCTTTATTTATATTATTAAATAGCCTTTTAATTAATTATTTAATTTCTTAATTTATATATAGCTTAATTGCTTAAATACATAAGTTATAACTTATCTTTTTGCAATTAAAGTAATAAAGTAGATTTTGCGTAATTATATTGCTCTATTTTATTAGTGTCCTTAATAAAGCCGATTTTTTACTTACTACAAATAATACTATAAAACTAACAAACAAGCAATTCATTATTGCTAACTTATATATTTAATTTATTTATTTATTAATTGTTATAATTTTTATAAGCAGAATATAATATATTATATTTAGTTGCTTTAGCTAGCAATAAGCAAAGCTTGCTTAATATAAGTAGTTTAGTTATAATTAGTAATAAACGTTTAAGCTAGCAGTTTTTAATTATTAAAGCTTAAAACAAACGTATAAAAATGTTAAACTGTTTTTTTTGGTTTAATTTGCAAAGCGCTTTTATTTTTTTCGGCAAAATAACAATTAAGTGTTAAAATGCTAGCACAATTTTTAAAATAGCGCAGCTAAAAAACTGTTTGTTAAAAACCCTTAAAAGGCTAAAAAGAAAAAATTTTTGCTAAAAAGCTAATGCTTTATAAAAAAAAAAGCATAATTGCTTTTATATAAGCAAAAAAAAACAAAAAACGGGCTTAAAAAAAAATAAAAGTTGCTAAAACCTCTAAAAGCTATAATGCAAGCAAATTTAACGCTTATTTATATTAAATAAGTCCAGGTTTATGCGTTAATATATAAAGCTATTAATAATCAAAAATATACTTTGTTTTTTAAGCTAATATAGTTTTTTATTAAGAAATAAAAAGCAAAGTCTTTTAAGTATAAGCTAGCTATTGCTTAAAAACTTTACATAAAACATAACTATTGCTTTTTTACAGCACTTATTATTAAATAAAAAGGCCTTAAAAAAAAGAAAAAAGCATGCTACTTTTATAAATAAAAAGCCATAAAAAAATAAAGCCTGCTTAATAAAACTTACATAAAGCAAAGCAAGCTAAACTAAAAAATAAGAAAATTAAACGCTATAAAGCATACAAAAAAATAAAAGCGCACAAGAAACAAAAACATAAGGGCATTTAAAAAAGGACTTAAAAGGCTATAAAAAACAAGCTAGCAGTTTTTATAAACGCAAACAAAAAAAATCGTTAGGTTTTTTAAAAAAAAAATCCAAAAAAACAGCACAAAAAAACCTAAATATTTAAAATACTTAAAAACCTTTAGCACTTTATACTTTTTTTTTTTTTAAACTTATACTTTTATTTAGCTTACTTTTATTATTCCTTATAGCTTACTTTTATTATTTCTTGTAGCTTATTTTTATTATTTTTTGTAGCTTACCTTTATTATTTTTTATAGCTTACTTTTTTTATTACTTTTATACAAACTTCACTTTAATTTATTATATAGCTTAAAAGTTTAAGAACTATAGCTTAGTTAAGTAATTTAGCTATAAAAAATTATTAGATTTTCTTACTTTAATATATAAAAAACATTAAAACTACTTATAAACAAAATAAATAAAAATAACTAGCTTATTATTTCTAGAAAGTATTAAGGCAACTTTATTTAGCTTAAGCTATTTTAATAATAAGCATAATACTAAAATTAAGCTATTATTTATGCTTTTTAACCTAAGGTTAAACTAGCATTTGTTATTTAATAAGTTAAAAGTAAATAAATAGCTAAACAATTTAAATGCTTTTTTTTATGCAAGGCGTTTTAAAAATATTAATAAAATTAAACAAATTTTTGTTTATTATAATACTTTTTAAACAAAAAAAATAATAAAAATAATACTAAAAAATTGTTTATTATAAACTAAAGCTTATAAACTGCTTAAGCAAAAGTTTAAGCTTTAAAACTTTAAGCAAAATAAATTTATTATTGCTATATTGTAAGATTTTAAAGCTTGCTTAAAAGCTATACACTTTACTAATTTTAAAACTTATTTTTTTTAGTATTAAATATATGCTAAAAATATTAAAGCCTAAAAAAATTATTACTTTAATTTTTAACTTATTTAAAGTTTGCTTAAAAAGTTAAATTAAAATACTATTAATAAAATAATAAAATTCTTTAAAAAGTTATATAATAATTTAAATAAAATGTTTTATAAAAACTTTTATAAAACATTAAACAATTAAATTAATAAAAAGTTTAAGCTAAATTTTTACTTTAAAAAAACAAAAAAAGCATACAAAACATAAAAAAAAGTTAATTATTTATATAATTATAATTTTAATAAGCTTTTATATATTGTTATTAATGCTGCTAAGCTAGCTGTTAATATAACTATATTAATTGCTAAAACAGTTGTTATTAAAAAACAGCAAATAAAATTAGCTTAATACTTTGCTTATAACTAAAATATAAATAATATTACTAAGCAAATATAGCAGTTAGAATTAAAACAAAAGAATATAGCAATTATAAAAAAAAAACTAAAAGAAATACTAAAAAAACTGCAAAATTAGTATGTTTAGCTAATTAATTAAAAACTATAAGCATTATAGTATTATAAAATTAATATAAACTTATTAAAAAAGCAAATATTTAATATTAACGTTATAACTTTTAAATATTTATAAAAAAGTAAATATAACTTTAAAAAACGAAAACAAAGCAAACAATCGTTTAATTTTTTACAACAAATAAAGTTAAACAATCTTTATTTAGCAAAAGAAATTATTTGTTAAAAATGTAGCATAAACAATTATTATGTTTATAAGTATAGCTTTGCTTACAAATTAAAAAAAAAAAACATTATATACTAAAACTTTAAATAGTGCTTAAAAAAGCTAAGATTTTTTGTAAGCTTTAAATATATAAAGGTTTTCTTTAAAATTATAAAAATTAGCAAAAATAAAAAAAAAATTCTTAATGCTGCAATAAAATAAATATATAACTTTGTTTTAAGTAATAATAAACTGCTTAAGTAAAAAGCTTATTATTAACTGTAAAAAAAAAACTTTATTCTAAATAATAAAGATTTAAATGCTAAAATAAAAAGCAAACAAAAAGGTTAAAAAAAAAAAAACTTTATTAGTTAAATAATAAGCAGTTAAACTAATTTTTAAATAAAAAAACTAATAATTAAACTAGTACGCTTTATAAAATAAAACTAGCAAAAGCTTGCAATATTAAAAAAAACAACTTAATAAATAGCAAGCTAAATAATAGCTTTATTATAACTAATTAAAACTTTATATAAAGCACTTTTTATAATGCAAACAGTACTAAAGTTTTGTAAAGCTATATATTAAGCAGAAAAATTAGCGTAAATGTGTTTTAAGCTAATTGTTATAAGCTTTTAACTAAAAAAGCTGCTTTTTATTAAACAAAAAATAAAAAAAAACCCAAAAAACAAAAAAAAAAGCCTTTTATAAGTTAAACAATTAAAAAAATTTATTTAGATAACAATAAGTTTTTTATTTAGCTTAATACTAAAAATATATAAATAAACAATAATTTTTACAAGCAAAGTACTTTATTAAAACTAAAAAGTTTTAATTGTTAAAAGCTTTAAGAAATTTAAAAAGCAAAACTTACAAAAAAAAGCTTAAAATTTAAAAAAATATAAGCTAAAAAGTTTAAAAACTTTTTAAACAAAAAAACAGATATTACTTTTAAAAACTTTATACTAAAAGTTTTAAAGTATTTTAGTGTTTTTATTTAAATAATTGTTTAAATAAAAGCTAAGTTATATTTTAAAGCAGCAAAAATGCTTAAGCTAATGCTAAAAACAATACTATTACTTTTAAATAACTTTAGCAAAAGTTTAAATTAGCAAATTAAATTAAATATGCTATAACTTATTTCAAAAAAAAAAAGCAACAAATTAAAATATAAAGCTTAATTAAAAACTTTATTATAAGAAATCTTAATTTAAATAAACATAAAGAATGCTTTTTTTTATAAAAGCATAAACTTTTTAAAAAATAACATAAAATTTTAATAGCTAGCAGTTAAAAAAGCACAAAAAAGTTTTTAGCTAATATTATAATTAGCTAGTTAGTTTAGTAAGCATAAATCGCTAAGTAATACTTGCAAAACTAGCTTTTTATTAAACTATTTAGTAGCACAAATAAATAAAAGAATAAAATATAATAGTTTTATTATATATATTTATATGCTTTAACTTAGTTTTATAGCTGCTTTTTTAAATAAGCAACGCTATAAAATAATAAAAGTTTTTTATAATTAAAACTAATAAAATAATTAAGTAATATTATTTTTTGCTTATATTGCTTTAAATTTTTAAACATTAAAAAACAAGCTAAAGTTTAATAAAATGCTTTTTAAAATTTTAAACTAATATAATATTATATATTTGTTATTTAAAAATAACTTAAAAAAGCAAAAGTTATTAATTGTTATATTTATGCTGCTTTTAAAAAAAGTAGTATTTTTAATTAAACTTTAGCTTTATGCTAATTTTATGCTAGTAGCACTAAAAAAAAAAAAAAGGCTTAAAAAGCTAATATAGCTAGCATTAATAGTTTTAAAAAGCATTAATTAAACTTTTAACCCTTTTAAAATAAAAATTTATAGAAAATATAATAATTATACTAGCAGTAATAGCTTAAATTTATTTAAAAAAATATTAAAGTATAAATTTTATAATAAAAAAAACTTAAGCTTAATAGATTATTTTAACTAAAAATATTTAAGCTTTTTAAATTTATGCTTTATGTTAGCTTTGCTACTAAAATTACAAAATATTTTAGCTATATTTTTAAGCGTTATAAAGCTAAAAGAATATATATAGCCTTGCTTAAAGTTTACTATAAAAATAAAAAACAAGATTTATAAAAAGAATATTACTAGAATTATTAATTTTAAAACGTAGTTTAGCATTATTATAAACTTATTTATTAATAAAAACAGCTTTGCTATTAAAAATACAAATATAACTTAAAAAAAATTTAACTAAATTAATAATTTAATTAAATATATAAAATGCTTAAAAACTACTATTTAAATAAATAAAAAGTTATTACTTTTTTTGTTATATATAGTTAGCAAAAAATAAGCTACTTATTTTTTATTGCTAAAAATAAACTTTATTATAAAGTTTTAAATAAGTTTATATTTTTAAAGCTTTTATATAATAGCTAGTATAATATTTAAAACAAGCTAGATTATTATACTAATAATAAACTATATTAAAGAACTAAATTTAAAAGCTTAAAAATATTAGCAACTAAAAAACTAATATATATTTATTAAATTATTAGCTTAGCAAATAAGCTATAAAAAGCACAAAAATATTGGACCTTAAATAAAAAATCTAACAATTAGCAAAAAAAAGCAAGAAAAAAATTAAAAAAACACAGTTTAAAAAAGTATGCAAGTGCAAACTTTTAAAAAAATTAAAACCTATATAATAATATAACGTTAGTAGCTTTTTTAATTTTTTTTACATAAAATATCAAACTTTTTAAAAATTTAGAAATATAAAACAATAAAAAAGTCCGCGCTATTTTTAATAATAATTAACTACTTAAAATACTTTTAGTTATAATAAAAAAAACGCTAAAGCAAAAAAATGCTAAAAGATTAACAATTGTAAAAACTAAAAATCTTATATATAAATCAGAAAGCAAATATAATTTAATTATAACTTTAATTTAAGCACTATTAACTTTTTAAGCTTTAAAAACTAACAAATTAATAAAAAGTAAAACAATAATTTTAAATATAATATATAAAACAAAAAATAAAAAGATTTATTTTAAAGATAATATGCTATTTAATAATACTGTTTTATTTAGATTTTATAAGTAAAAAAAGCAAGCTTTAAAAAAAACAAGCTATTATTTAAAAAATCTTGCGTTATTTTAACAAAATAACATTTATTAAAACATATATTTACGTTTTAGCACTACTTTTAAAAATACTTAACTAACTATTAAATAACTAGCTGTTTTTTTAAAAAAGCTTTATATAACTAATTTTACTTAGCAAAAAGCAGCATTACTAACTAAAATATAGTATTGCAAAAAAATAGCACTTTTTTAGGACTTTTTTAAAATAAAAAAAATATATAATAAAATCTCTCCTTTTTATAAAATTAAAACAGTTTTTTATAAAGCATAGCAAGTTTGCAGCATTTTAATTTTTAAACCTTTAAAAAACATTATTATAAAGGTTTTAAAAACCTAACTTAAGCATAGCATTTTTAAAAAAGCTTATAGTTTATATTGCAACGTTTAGTTTTTAGTACAAAAAAAAAATAAAAAAGTTTAATTAATTAATTTAGCTATAAAAATAAACGCAGTTATTATATGCAATGCTAATTTTTTTTAAAACTATAATAAGTTCTTTAAAAAGTTCGCAATATATAAAATAATCTTTATAGTTAATTTATTCTTAAAATATAATTAAATACTACTTTTTATTTTTAGCTAAACAATAATTGTTTTTTTTATATTAATAAGCTTTTTTTAAATAATTACTTTTTTACAAAAAGCAACAAATTTAGTAGCTTAATTTCTAAAAGTGCTATTAAGAGTTTTATATAATATATTACTAATAAAGTACAAACTTTTCTTTAATAATATAATAGTTAAAAAATTTATTACTAGGTATAATAATTATAAAGTTGCTTTAAAAATTAAGCAGTTTATATTAAAACATCTTAAAAATCTTAATATTATGCTGCTTAATTTTAAGCTAGCTAAAATTATAGCTAGCATACTTAAAAGCAAATAAGCAAAACAAACAACTAAAATAATTAGTTATATATGTAGCACTAATAGTAAAAGCTTAATAAAAGCAAAAGTAATAAAAATTCTCGAGTAAAAAACTTATAAAAACATTATAAAAATATAGTTTTTTTTAAGAATAACAGTATACTACTAAATATAAATATAAAAGTATGCTATAATTGCAAAACTATTAACGGTTTTATTACAGAAAAATAAGCCGTTTTGCTTTAAAAAACTGCAAAAAAAAAGTATAAAAAAGCTTTAAAAAGCTATTATAATAGCTTTTATTTTTATTACTCTTAATTATATAAGAAAACTTATTTAGCTAAAAGTAAATGCTTTTAAAACTAGCTAAAGCGCTATTTTATACTAAAAGGTTAATAAAGCTATTAAACTAGCAAAATATAAGTTTAAAACATAAAAAAGCCCTAAAAAAAAATATAATGCTACAAAACTAAAAAAGCTTGCTATTATTAAAACTTTTTAAAAGTTATAAAACTATTTTTATAAAATTATGTTTTATTTAAAAACTAATGTAAAAGTTCTTATAGTATAGCTAAATAATAAATTTTTAGTATTGCTAAATGCTTAATTAACGAAATAAATAGCATATATAAAAACTTTTGATTTTATACTTTATTATATGCTAAAAAAAAAACATATAGCTGCTAATAAGCTTTTTAAAAAACTTTTTAAGCTATTAAATAAATTAAATAATTATTAAAAAGAAAATATAAAAAATTTTATTAATTTTTAACTATATATAATAACTATTACTATTACGTATAAAAAATTAAACAATTAACTAATTAAAAGCTTAGTATACTAAAAAATAAAACCTTTGTTATACTTAAAAAAAAATTAAAGCAAAAAAAGCAAGCAAATTACTAAGTATTTTGTTTTTAAGCAAGTTTTAAAAAAACTTACAACAAAAAAAAAGCAAAGTTACTTTAAAAAAAAAGCTTTTAAATTTTTTGTTAATAAGTCTATCTTTTAAAAAAAAGCAAAGTTTAAAAAAATGCCAAAAAAAATTATTAACAACAAAAAAACTTAAAAAGCTTTTATTAAAAAAAACTATAAAAAAATAACCTATAAAAGCTAAATATTTATAACTTAACAAATAACTTAAAAATATTATTAAAAAAGCTTTTATTAAAATATTTATGTTATAATTGCTAGTTGCTTTAATTGCTAAAAATCTACAAATAGCAAAAAAACTAAAAAACATTGTTTTAATTACTTTTTAGATCTTTTAGTTTTTTAGGTTATAAATATGCAAATTATACTATTAAACAACAGATTTAAAGCTATTATAAAAACAAAATACAAAATAACAACTTATTTAAAAGCTAAACTTTTAAAACACATAAATTCTTTAAAAATATTTAAATTTATTAAAAAAAAGATTATGTTTTAGTACAAAGTTCTTATAAAAATTAAATATAACAATAGTTCTAAATTTAAAAAAAAAGTAAAAAACGCAGTAAATACTTTAAGCTACAAAATGAACTATAGTTTAGCTTACTATTTTTAAGCCTAAAGCCTTATTAAAAAAAGCTATAAGCTAATAAAAAAAAGCCTTATATAAATAACAAATAAAACTAGAAAAAATTAGCTAAAATATTTAAACTTAGTAATATAAGCAAATTATACTTTTATGTACTATTATAGCTATAATTTATATAAGCTAATATATAAAAAAATGCTAATTTTATTAGTAAAAAATGTAATACTAACATAAAAAATAATTAAATAGCAAAATGTTATTTTTTATAAAAATTTTATTAAAGCTAAAGTTAAGCAGCTAAAACGTTATAACTAAAATATTATAAAAATTAAAGCAATTATAACTAAAAAAAAAAAATTAGCTATAAAAGCTAAATCTTAAAAAAACGCTTATAAAATTAAGCAACTATTTAAAAAAAGCTTTTTTGTTTTTTTTTATAATACTATACTTTTAATAAATAAATTTAACAATAAAAAGCTGCTATATAAATAGATTAGCTTTTATAAAGTTAAAAAAAATATTAATTATAAGTAATACTAATTAGTAAAACTAATTAGCAAAAAATTAAAAAAGTTATTTTTTTCTAAAAAATTAAAGCAATTTATATAAAATAACTAAAAATACTAAAAACTAAATAATTTTAACTTTAATATATAAACTACTAGTATTATAGCTATTTATTAAAAACTAAACTAAAATAATAAAGCTTTTAATAATTAAGGCTATAGCAATTAAGCTGCAAAAAATAAAAAAAATATAACAAGTTATAAAAGCTTTCTAAGTTTATAAAAGCTGCAATATAACTTTTAGCGCTTTAAATATTTTAAGTACTAAAAAATATAATAGCTTACTTTATTTTTTTAGCTACTATATTATAAAGCGCCTTAAAAAGTAATAATTAATAAAAGCTAAAGCAATAAATTTTTTTTTTTTTACTTTTTGTTTTTTTACTAATTGTTTTATTTTTTATTTTTACTAATTATATAAGTTTATATAATTAAGTTATAATGCATAAAACTATTTTTCTTTACTTAAAACTAAGCGCGTTTTTTATAGCTTTTTTTTTATTAGTTTTATATTTATTAGTTTTATAGCAGCTAGTTTATTAGCACTTTTTTTACTATTATATTAAAAATATAAGTCTTTATTTTATTTTAACGTTTTTTAAATAATTAAGCAGTTTAGTTTTAATATAAATTATTATTGCTTTTTTTTAAAAATGCATAAAAATAAAAAAAACAAAAGTAAAAACTGCTTATTAGTTTTAACTACTTAAGTTTATTTTACTGCATTAATGCTTACGTATAAGTTTTTTTACTTTTAATTGCTTTATTACTTTTATTTAAAACTAAACAGCTTTTTTTGCTTTTAGTTTAAACTATTTAATATTTAATAAAAACTTTAAAACTGCTAAAAAGCAAAAAACACTATTATTACACTTTAAAAAGTTACTAGTTTATACTTTATACGTTTAAACTATTAGTAATAATTTAAAGCTATTATTAAGTAATAATAAGCATTTAGTAAAACAGCAAACATTTAAGCAAAATTTAAAGCAAGCTTAGCAAAAATAAAACTTTGCTACAAAAAATTAAGCAAAATTATTTAATTATACAAAGCTAAAAAAATAAAAACTAAAAAAAAAACAGAAGAAAATTTAACGATTTAGTATTAATAATTTTTATTTTATATATTTTTAATTTTTTTGTTGCAAAAGTTTTATATATTTGCTTTTATAAATATTGCAACTTAACTTTTTATATAATAACTATTTTTTTCTTATTTATTATGCTTAAAAAAAAATTTATAAGCTATATAATAAAAAAAAATAATCGCAAATTATATTAAAAAAAACATTGCTATATAAGCAAATTATTTAATTTCTTTATTTTATTTTACTTTATATAACTTATTTAATTTATTTTTTTAGCTATTTTTTTAAATACTTAAGCATTATATTAATTTTTTAAGCAATATTAAATTATTGTTTACTAATATTACTTTTAATAAGCTAAACAACAAAATTAGCTTAAAAAAAACGCTTTAACTTACGTTTTAATTTAGTTTTTTTTTTAGTTAAACAAACAAAAGTATTTTTAGTTAAAACTATTTATTTTTTAAAGTTTTTAAGCGTAAGATTTTTTTTAACTGCTATAGTTACTATATTAGCCTTAAAATATTTAGCTATATTATTTTTAAACTTATAAAATAAATAGTTTTATAACTAAATAATAAACGTATAGTTAGTATATATACTAAACTTTTATTTTAAAATAGTGCAGCAAAAAAAAAAAAAATAAAGCTTTATATACTTTTTGCTTTTAGCTATTATTAATAACTATTTATAATACTTATAAAATATAGCATTTTATATTTTAAATAGCTATATAAACATAGCTATAAATTAACAAAAGTTATAAAAAATCTAATATATATATTTGCTTTAAAAACTGCTTTTAGTTACTTTTATATATAATAAGCAAGATTATAAATATTTTTGCTTTTTTATTTAGCTAAAGCTAGCTTAAATATATTAATTTATATAGCATATATAAAAAAAATCATAATTAATTTTTTATTAAACATATTTATTATTAGCGTTACTATTAAGAATTTTGATTTATAAATAGCTTAATACTTAGTTATATAAAACAAAAAAAGTTAACTAAATAAAAAAAATAAAATCTAAAAAAAAAAAAAGCATATATATTTTGCTATTTATTAGTAAACTTAATTTTTTAAATATTATAAATATAACTATTTATTAGCTAAGCAGTATTAATTTTTTAAATATTAATTAACTGCTATAATGCTTTTTAATTGTTTAAAACCTTATTAATAATGCAAAAATTGTTTTTTAAGTGCTTAATTAAGCAAACATTAATTATACTACTTAAAAATAAAAACTTTATAATAAAAGCGTAATTTAAGTAATCTAAAAACTTAAGCACTAAAAAAAAAAATTGCAAAAAAAATCTAAGCTTTAAAACTACTTAAAAAAAAACAAATTAAAAAAAAAAACAAGCTTTTTTTTTATACTTATTAAAGCTTAAGTTATTTATTTTGCTATTAGTAGTAATAAATGTTTAAAAAAAATAAATTATAAATATATTAAAAAAAAGTTAAAAAATAACTATTTAGTTAATTAAAACTACTTTATTTGTTTATTTTTTAATTAATACTAGCATAAATATATAAAAAATAATTATTATAAAAATATTTAGCAATTAATAATTTATTTTAGCAATAAAATAATTAATCGATAAATTAAAAATAGTATAATAAATTTGTAAAAAAAAAATGCATTAGTTTAAAAATACATATTTTAGCTTTTTTTTTATTATATTTGCTTTATTAAACTTTTTACTTATATTTAACTTTATTATTTTATTTACTTAATAAGTTCTAACTTTTTACATTTAGTATAAATGCTTTTAGCATTTATATTTAAAGAAATTTTGCAATTACTAAAAAATAATAACTTAAATTAGCAATTAAAAATATTAAATTATATAAAGCAAGCAGTACTAATATTAATACTTATATTTTATACCTTTTATATTATTTGCTTTTATATTTTTAACTTATATTAAAATTTTTAATTTGCTTATATTTTTTACTAAATTGCAAAACATAGCAAAAATATATATACGCTTAAATATTATTAAAAATTGCTTTTATTATATGCATACGCTTTTAATTATTATATTTCTTATTTTTAAAAAAGTTATTAGTACTACAAATTAACTAAAAATAAAAACATTTCTTTTTAAAAGTTTTATAAAGCTAACACTTAATATTAAAGCATATAAACAACTAGTATAAAAAATAGCAAACTTTAAAAAAAAAGCAAAAAAAAAAAAAAATAAATATATATATATAAACTTAACTACTAATTATAAAAAGCTTTTTTTTAAGAACTAATAGCTTTTTAAAAATAGCTTTAAAAAAAAGCTAGTAATTATTAAAAATTTAAAATACAAAAAATATTTAGCTTGCTAGCCTTTTTTATAGATTAAAAAACTAAATGCAAAAAATGTTTAATTAAAAAACATACTGCTTTTTTTAGTTAATGTTTTTTTAAAGTTTGTTTTAAAGTTTTATTTTATATAAAAAAAAGTAACCTTTATAAAAAGTTTGTTTTTTAAAAACCTAAAAAAAAAAAAAAAAATAATACTAAAAAAGCACTTTAGTTATACGTTCTTTAAAAATAGCAAAACTTACTAGAACTTATTTCTAGACTTAGTTTAATAAATATAAAAAAAAGCAATATATTTAATATATAAAAAGTATTATAATAAAAAAGCATTAAAATATTAGTAGTTTATACTATATGTAATCTTAATAAAAGTTTTTTATACTTTTAACCTGTTGCTTAATAAAAAAGCGCTTAATTTTTAGAAAAAAGCTTTTATAGCATACTTTGCTATATAAAACTGCTTAATAAACACAAATAAAACGCTACTTTATATGCTTAAACTAAAAACTAAATATTTAAAAGCATTTTTATAAGCTATAAACTAAATGTTAAAATTTATAGCTATAAAAAGTTCTATAATATTAATATAATATTTATTTAAAATTAAAAAACACTATAAAAATAATAATTTTTGCTTTAATAAGTTTAATATTACGTTTATAAAAAATTTAATAGTTTTAGTAATAAAGCTAAAACTATATAAAAAATAAAAACTTGTAGTATAAAAACTAAATATTTAACAGTTATTATTTATAAAATCCTTAAAAAAACTACTATTAAAAAAAGCTTTAAATAATTATTAAAAAAATAATAACATAAAATATTTTAATAAACTAAAACCTTACAATAAATAAAAGCTAGCTTATTGTTTTTTACTAAGTAAAGTTTTAAAAATAATACATAAAAATAATAAAAAATAATAGCTAAAAACTTTCTTTTTAAAATAATAAACAGCTATTAAAAGAACTTATTAGTATAAACAAAAGTATTTAAATCACTAAAAAAAGCTTGCTATTTATAGCTGCTATAAAAACTTTTATAAAATAAACACTACAAAATAAAAAATTAAAGCTATTTATATTATAAATGTTTTTATAAAGTTAAACGCTAAAAAATAGCTAAATAAGCGCAAAATAAAAGCTTTGCTAAACATATTACTTTAGCTATATATAAATAAAAAAGCTAAAGCTCCAAAAATAAATATTAAACTTAAGTATAGCTAGTTTATAAAAAATCTTTTTATAAACTAGCAAAACATAAAATAAGCTATAATAATTGTTATAACTTTTTAAATAAAATATCTTATAATAAAATATTGCTTAAATAATTATTAAATTATTATTTTTATTAATATTGTTTTAAAAGTAGCATATATTTTAAACTTTAAACATGCTACTAATAAAAATAACAAACAAGTTTTCTAAAAATTACAAAAGTATTAAACAATAAAGCACTTTAATATAAAGGTTATATTAAGCTATTTTATATTTTTTTGCTTTTGCTAGCGCAATAACTATATATGCAAGTTTATTAAAGCTTTATATTTATACTACGTGTTTTATAATTTAACAAGCTAATATTTAAAAAAAAGTATTAATAATTAAAAAAATTATAAATAGCTTATTTAATTTTTAAAAGCAAACTTTAAAAAGTACTTTAGCTTTAAGTTGCAAAAAGATCTATGTTTATTACTTTTAATAAGCATTAAGCTTTATTATTTTTTAAAAAAACTAAAAGCAACTTTTTTTAAATCTAATAAATTAGCTTTTTTATTATTAAGCGCTAAAAATATACAAAATAAAAAAAAAACGCTAAAAAAAAAACTAAAAGTTAATTGTTCTATTTTTTTAGTGCTTTTTACTTTAAAGCGCAAAAAAAGTTTCTAGCAAAAAAAACTAACAATTACACTAAAAAAGTTATATTATAAGCAATATAAAAACGTTTTAGCAGTACAAAATTATTTTGCTACAAAAACTCTTATAAATATTTTTTTTTTTAAGTATAATAAGCTAAGTATAAAACTTAGCTAAGCTTAACAGTTTAAAAAAAAAAAAGTATAAACTTTTTATAAGTACTTTTACAAAAAAAACGCTAAGCATTTTTAAAAGCTTCTGCTTATATATTTAAATACGTAAAAAAGCTAAAACTAGTTTTAATAAAGCTATAATGCTTTTATAAATACTAAAGCTTAAGCTACTTTTAAACGTAGCAAAAAAAATAAAAAAGAACTTATAAAATTAAATAAGCAAAAAAAAATAATATTAACCCTGTTTAAAAAACGCTAATAAAAATAAAAAACTATATAATTATAAGTATTAAAATAAACTAAAAGCAGCCGTATTTTAATAAAAAAAAATTAAAATAAAGTAAAATAGCTAAATAAGCTAACTAGCTAATTAAAATAAATCTAGGCTAAATTATATAGTAAAAATAAAAATATAAGTATTATACTAGATTTCAAAGTATAAACTTAATAATAACGCACAACAAAATAAAAATTAACTACGGTTGCTTTATTTATATTGTTAAATAGCCTTTTAATTAATCGTTTAATTCCTTAATTTATATATAGCTTAATTGCTTAAATGCGTAAGTTATAACTTATCTCTTTGTAATTAAAGTAATAAAGTAAATCTTGCGTAATCGCACTGCTTTATTTCAATAATAATAACTTTTAATAATTAGTTAAATTATTAGCTTTAGTTTTTAAAACATATTAATTTTTGTGCTAACTATTAGTGCTTTTTTGTTTTATTATATTTAAAGCAATTTAAGCTATAAAAATACTTCGTTTATTTTTATTAGTTTTTTTTTTATAATGTTTTTTATAGCTTTTAATTTTAT
>MU400980.1:0-16797 GCA_022578965.1 Xylaria sp. FL1777 | reverse complement strand
ATATTTATTTAATAAACTAAAAAATAATTAGTTTTTTAAACAAATTATAAAAACAAAAATATAAAACTTTTATAAATTAAAATAATTAATTATAACTAATGTGGTTTATAAGCAAATAAACTATTTAAACAAGTAAACTATTTTTTATTAATTTGTTATATTTAATTATTAATAATATTATAACTAAAGCAGTTATTATTAAAAATTAATTAAATTTTGATTTATTACTTGTTTTTATATTTTTATTACAAGTTTTTGCATTATAGCTAGTTTTGCTGCATTGTTTATATTATTGCTAGCATAGCATACTTAGCTTATTATTATTACGATTTTTTAACGTTTATAACTGTACTAAGTTCTACGCATTTTTTTAAGCAATTAAATTTATTGCATTTTTTATTATAAGACTTTTTTCATTTTATAAGCGCTTTTTTTTACTTTTTTAGCGCTTGCTAAGTGCTTTATTTGCTTTTTAAAGCTTTTAAACTTTATTTTTTATAAAAATAACTTAATATGCTAACATTTAATTTAATTTTGCAAGCTAATTAACAGCTTTTAAAATTAGCTTTAAGAAGCTTTTTTAATAACTAGAAATTTAGCTTTTAATAAAAGTTAACTGCACGCTTGCTTTTTTAGCAGTTTTTAGCGTTTAAAAAACCTAAGGTTTAAACAAGTTAACAGTATTAAAAATTAGCGTTAATAATTATAACTATACATTTAGCTTTAAAATTATAGCTTATAAATTATAAAATATTAAATTTAACCTTTAAAAACCTTTTTAAACATTAAATTTTGAAAAAGTAATAAAAAAGGCCTTTTTAAACGTAATAAAAAACTTAAGCTTAATAATATAGTTAACATATAACTTAACAAATTTGTTGATTTAATAATTATATGCTTGCTTTAAAACGCTATAAAGCTTAACATTAAATAGTTAAATTAAATATAACAAATAAAAAAGCAAAACAATAGTTATAATATATTGTTTTTTGCAATACTTTTTAAACTTAGCTAATATATAACTTTTATGCTAATTTAGCATTAATAATTAATATTTGCTTACTTAAAACAGCTAAGTATGTTTTTTAAAGTGTTTTGCTTATTTTAATTTTATATTATTGTTTATTTATTTATTTAAACTAGTATTAAATACTTAATTAGTTAAAAAGTTAATGTTTTAGTACTAATGCTTAAAATAATAAACCTTTTAAAAAACAATATAAAGCAAAATAAATAAACTATATAAATTAATTAAACAAATTATTATTAATTATTTTTTATTACTAAGCTATACTGCTTTATGCTTTTTACGTTAATTAGCATATATAATAACTATATATAAGCAAATTTAGCTTATTATAAACTTAGTTTTATTAAAGTTTTAAATATTGTTATTATAAATGCTATATTGCGTTTTTATACGTATATAACGCTTAAACTACGCGCTAATAATCTTTAGATCTTTATATAATGCTTTTTAATAATTGTAAGCACGTATAAACTGCAATTTAAGCTTTTTATAGCAATTAATAAAGTTATAAGCTTAATGCTTGCTAATAAGCAGTTCGTTTTATAAGTTGCATAAAAAATTAGCTATATTTTTTATAAAAGCATAAGCAAAAAAATATTTTTGCTTATTTAAATTAAAAATATACTTAAAAAAAACATTTCTTTTAATTAAATTAAGTTTATGCATATTAGCGCAAGTTTTGTTTTAAGCAATATAACTGTTTATTTTATTATATAGTGTAGTGCAAAAAATATTATAGATTTTGCAAACGCATTAAATATTAAGTTTTTAAAATAACTAAATAGCTTAAAAAACTAATTATAATCTAGCTTTAATTAAATTGTTTAACATTTTATTGTTAATAAATTATTATATAACAAAAAAAAAATGTATATATTAAGGTAAAAAGTAGTTTATTTGCTTAAATGGTTTACTTGCTTATAAACCACGTTATAGTTTATTATAAAAATTTATAAAAATTTATAACATTTAAAAAAAATTTTAACTATACTTATAATATTATTTTAAAAAAATATAAAAATAACTGCTATAAATATTACTAGCTAATTAAAGCATAATTATAGTAAAAAATAGTTATTAAAAGTAAAAAAGCTTAAAAACTGCAATTTAAAGCTTATTTAAAAGCAAAAATAAAACAAAATATAATAATATTTAAAATACTAAATAAAACAAGCATTTAAACATTTTATAAAAAAAAATCAAAAAACAAAATAAATATTTGCTAAAAAAGCAACAAATAACTAAAAAAACTAAAGCTTTACATAAAGTTTAATATAATAATTAAAAAAATTAATTTAAAGTTAAACTTATATATTAAAAAAAAAGTATAACATTTTAATTAATTTAAAAGCATAAGTTAATATAATTTTATTTAAAGTAATAAAACAAAATAAAATTTCTTAAAAATATAAGCAAAAATCTTAAAAAATTAAAAAATTTAATAAAAGTACTTTTAGCTATAATAATAGTTATATATTTAAAAAAACTAAACTTCTTAATATATTTATATAAAAATACAAAAAGCAAATTATATTAAATATTATTAATATATTTAATTATAATATTATTTTAAAAATATTATAGCTAAAAACTAATAACTCTTTAATTTAATAAAAAGCAAAAACTATTAATTAAAAAAATAAAAAATAAAGCAAAAAAATTAAAAAAATCGCAAAAAAAATCTTAAACAAAATACTAAAAATATATTACAGATTTTACAAATTATTTAAAAAAAAAAAAAAGAAAAACTTCTTAAACATAGCTTATAAAACTACTATATTTTTATTAAAAAAAATGTTAATTAAAGCTTTATTAAGTATATTATATAAGTTTAAATAAAATAAACGCTTTATAAAAATACATTTAAAAAAATTTAGCAAAAAAATTTTTAAAAAAGTTTTAATTATTTATTAAATACTACCTGTAGTACACTAAAAAAGCAGACAAATTTTTAACTAAGCTACTAGTTATTATGCAACCTGAAAAAAGCACGTGAGATAGCTAAATAGGTTTTAAATACGGGAAAGCTTAGCTATTATAACGTAGCTAAAAAACTAATTAAGTTGTAAGCAGCTGCAAAAATATAAAAACAAAGGCCTTTAAACATAAAGCAAAAACAGCTAAGCATTAATACTAGCTTTTTTTTGAGCTAAAAAAAGTTTACTATAATTATGAAGCAAAAGCTAAAGCAGCTATTATAAAACTGTTTACTACTTATAGTTTTAAAAAAGCTGCTTATTATAAGCTTATGTTTATAAACTTTAAAGTAAAGTATAATACAATAAAGTATTAAAAATAGCAATATAAAATTATAAATATAAAACTATAAAAGTTAAAAAGCATACATTATAAAAAAGCAAAGCAATTAAGCAACTTTATTAAGCACTAAATATTAAAATTTTACTAAAACTTTTAGCTACTAAATATATAATAATGCTAACTTTTAAAAGTTATATAAATATTTTTTAACCGGTTTATTTATATAAAGCTTTTAGCTTTTTTATTTGCTATAGCTTTTTTTGCTTTTTTAATTATAACTTAAAGCTGCATACTAGCTATAAGTATAGCTTAAATATTTTTATTAGTATAAAAACAGCGCGCAGTTATATAAGCTTTAATAAATAATTAAAGTTTTTTATTAATTTTTTTAAGCTAAAGAATTATTAGTAGCACTTAGGATTAAAAAAACTTTAACGGTTAAAATAAGCATAAAGTAAAGCTTAAAAATATATAAATATTAATATAGTTAAAAGTATTTATAGGACTATAACTGCTACTTTTAGCGCTTATTTTGCTTTTTTTGCATTATAAGCACTTAATAAACTTGCTAGTAATATTACAAACGCAAAAATTATTAATGTTTTTATATAGTTAGCATAAAAAAAATAGCAATAAAAAGTACATAATATATTATTATAATATAGGCAATATAGTAGTAATATAGCTTAAGCATTTTAGCGTGCTTAATAAATACAAATTTTAAGGCTATTAGTAATATTTTAGCGTAAAGCATTAAAGTATTTATTTTTATTTTAAAGATTAGCATTATAGTAAAAAAGCATAACAACAAGCAGTTATAAAAGCTTAAACTATATAATAATAAGCTATTAATTATTTTATTTAGTATTATAAATTAAATAATTAATAAAAACTATAGCAAAATAACTTATAACTTTAAATATATAAGCTTAATACTAGTTAGTATATATATTTAAGCTAAGCTAATTATAAATATGTACTGCAAAAAGCATAGCAGCTATAGCAAAGTAAATTTTTATATAACTGCAATGCATTAATAATTAATTATATTACAAACTAAGCACTTTAATATATTAAAGCAGGCGTAAGCTAAACATATAATAATAGTAGTAATAAAAGTAGTAAAATTAATAATTAAAAAAAAAAAATTAATATAAATAGTTAAATAAAGTAATTTATTACTTATTGCTACTTTATATTGCTTAATGCATAAGTTATTTATAAGCTATGCTTACTTAGTAAGCTTACTACAAAAAGCACAAAAGTAGCTTAAAGAATAAATATACAAAAAGTAAACTAAGAAGTAATAAGCAATTAACTTTGCTTATAACTTAGTTATAACTTAGTTATAAAAAAACTAATGCAGCAAAAAGCTAGTAGCAATACTAAAGCAAGCAAATTATAATGCATTAATAATACAATAAAAAAAGGTTTAAAAAAAGACTAAAAAAAAGAAGCAGCATATTTAGCTAAATAAGTACTAAAACTAAAAAAATTGCTATAAGTAGCATAAAGCAAGCAGCAATACTAAAGCAAGCAAATTACAAAGCAAAAAAAATACAAAGAAAAAAGGACTACAAAGTAACTACATAAAGATATATATACTTAGTTAATAATATAATATAAGTAAACAAATAACTTAAAAGCAAAGAAGTAAAAAGCAAAACATTTAATAAAATTGTAGTAAAACCGGTATAACTTAAAAATAAATATAAGATGTTTTTACTTAACTACTAAAAAAAAAGTAAGCTGTTTACGGCTTACTTTTAACTTATAAGCATGGGTTTTACTTATATATATAAAAGATAAAAACCGGCATAGCTAATAGGCCGTTAGCTTAAATAATATAATATATATTTATTAAATACCTTATAATATTAATATTTAAAATAAAAGATAAAAAACAACTAATTAATAATAAAAAAAAACTAATATAGCAAATAATAGTTAATTATTAACTATTAAACGTAATTACTATTATAAATAAATATTTTTTTATTTTATTAATAACTATAAAAAAAACATTAGCTAAATAAAATAGTTTATAGTAGTTAATATTTTAAATAAATATTATACTATTAAAATAGCTAAAAAAAAAAATAAAAAATTATTATATAAATAGTATATAAACTATATAAATATATAGTTATACTATAAAAATTATAAAATATATTAGTTAGCTTTTAATATATAATAATAATAATTTTATAAAAGTTTTTAAATAAGTTTATAGTTATTTATTTAAATAATATCTTAATTTATTTTAAAACATTAAAAAAACATAAAAAACACATAATTTAAGTATTAAAAACACTTAAACAAGCAAAATTATAACTTAATACAAAAAAATATATATAACATATATAAAAAATCAACTTTTTAAAATTTATAATTACTTTAAAACAAATATAAATTTAATAGTTAAAAATTAATATAATATAAAATTAAAAAATATTTAATTTAGCTACTATTATAAATATATAACAAGCATTAAAATTTTTAAATTATGTTTAAATGTTAATTTAAAACTTTAAAAAAATAGCATTTTACTTTATAAAATATATAAAAAAAAAATACAAAAGAAAATTCTTTTTAATTTTAAAAAAAGCTTAAAAAGCTTTTAAAAAACTAAAACTAAAAATTACTTTTAACTTTATAGTTAAACTATTTAATTTATAAAAAAAGAAAAAGCTAAAAACAAATGCTTTAAATAATATAATTATAAAAGTTTTAAAATAATTAAAAAATAATAAAAAATAGCACTTAGTAGCTTATTATTTTAAAGCACTATAAAACATAGCATTATAATACTTTATATATAATAAAAAACTACTTGCAATTATTATAGCACTTAAAAAATAAAAACTATTTTTTATAAAAATTATAAAGCTAATTAAAATTTATTTAAATTATTAAAACTTAATAAAATTTATAACTATATAAAAAATTATTAAATAACATAAAAATTAAATAGTTTTTTTTTTTAAATTTAACTTTAAAATATGCTATATTAAAGGAAAAAAAAACATTTAAGCAAACATATTTAGCTAATAAAATTAAAAAAAATTTAAAGTTTTAAAAAAAAACATTTAAGTATTATATTTTTAAAAAAATAAAAGCTTAAAAGTTAAAGTTATACTTAAAAACTTTATAAATATATAACTATAATAAGCTTATAACTTAAAAAAATTAGCAAAATTATAAAAATATAAAAAATTAAAAAAAAAACAAATTAATATATAAACATAAGGTTTATTTATTAAAATTTTTATAAAACAAGTTTATTAAAAAGTTTTATAAATACTTATTATATAAACACTAAAAAGCAATAAAAATAGTTAAACAACTATAAAAAAAATATAATTTTTTAAAACTATAAAATATAATTAAATTTATTATAAAAAAGTGCAATATTTATAATAAAGCTAAAGTAGCTTAATATAAGCTTTATAAACTATTATAACTTATATAAATACTTAAATAAGCATAATATACTATTGCTTAAGATTTTATTATAATATTACCTTTATTAACTAATTTAGTTATAAAAGTATAATATAATAAAATATAAATTATTATTAATAAACTTACTAAATATATTTATTTTTTATTGTTTAAAAAAAATATAATAATTAAATAATTTATATATGCTTTTATATATTAATATTTAAATAAGTATAAGTTACTAAAAAAAATTATTTTAAACTAAAATAAATTGTTTACTTTTAAGTTTAAAACTAGTTTTTTTAAACTTATTAACGTTAAACTAAAGTTTTTAACTGCTTATTACTTATAAATAAATAAACAAACAAAAAAACTAAACTAAATATTAAAACAATATTTATAAAGTTATATTAATTACTAATAAAACAATTAAATAAAACTATTATTAATAGCATAAATTTTATATAATATATTAATAAACAAAAATATAAACATATTTTTGCATAAAGCTATTTATAAATAGCAAGCAACTATTAAAAAACAAAAAAAAACATTAATAAAAGCACTTATTATTTTAATTATAGTACTTTAAGCAAAAATTATTACAACAAAAATTAAAATGCTATAAGCTAAATTATAATTATATTTTTAGTTTTTATAACAATAAATATTAGTATATTATAACAAAAAACAAACTAAAAAACTAACTTTTAAAAAAAAAAATAAAGTTTATTTACTATAATAAAAACAAAATATAAATATTAATATTTTTTAAATTAAAACAAAACAACTAAGCAATAAATTAAAATTTAAAAAACTTAGTTTTTTTAAAATTAAAGAAGTTATTTTATTTATTAATTATAAACTATTATTACTAAAAAACATGCAAATTTACCTTGTTTTTTATATTTTTTTACTAAAACTAGCATTTATTAAAACACTTATTAAAACATAACTAAAAATAAAAATAAATTAAAACATTTATAAAATTAAAAATATACTAGATTTTTGTTAAAATAACAATAATATTAAGTATTTTATTAAATAAAAAAAATATTTATATGTGTGATAGCCTGTGGCTCGCCTATGGCTGGAGCTGTGGCTTGCTAGTCTGTCAGAGTTGTGGCTTGCCTATGGCTAGAGCTGTGGCTTGCTAGTGTGTCAGAGTTGTGGCTTGCCTGCGGCTAGAGCTGTGGCTGCGCTACGTTGGAGTGTTGGGTACGTACCCCATGGAAGGGGGCACATGGTGGCCTGTGCGTAGCCCATTGTCCCATTGATCCCATTGAGGGTGTAGTGAATGGTTGCCATGGGTGAGCTACGCAAACACTATACAAGTTGTCTATATATTGCTGTCAAAGATGTACGGAGTAGTTTCTTTTTTTTCTCTTTTTCCTTAAGTAGAATATTTTCTCAGAATATAAGGTATAGTTAGTCCCTTGCACCACACTTTTAGTATTGCTGCTATCACAATACGTTAATA
Source organism: Xylaria sp. FL1777 (assembly GCA_022578965.1). Taxonomy (NCBI): domain Eukaryota; kingdom Fungi; phylum Ascomycota; class Sordariomycetes; order Xylariales; family Xylariaceae; genus Xylaria; species Xylaria sp. FL1777. The sequence continues at coordinate 8,584 of MU400980.1, read as the reverse complement.
ATACTTAAAAACTTAAAAAATACCTAAAAACTGCTAAAATAATTATAAACTAGTTTTATTATAGCCGAAGGTTTTTTGCATTATGAAGTAATAAAAAAAAAAACCTTATATTAACGTTGTAATAAGTAAAACGAAGTAAAACAATAAAATAAAAAATCAAAGATAAAAAGAAAAAGAAAACGTAGTAGCTTAATGCGGTTAGTTTTTTTAAGAAAGGTTAATTATATACTTTATAATTTTAAGCGCTTTAGTTAGCTATAAATAAGCATACAAAATTAAATTTTTAAAACAATTTAAAAAATTAAATTTTTAAAATAATTTAAAACATAAAAAAAACATATAAACAATTTAGGGGTTTAAAAAGTAAAAATATAACGTATAATAAAAAAAAGCAGCATTAGTTCTAAATAAAGCGCAAGTTTTAAAAACTAGCATAATTAAGATTTTTAATGCAGCTTTTATTTACTATAGCTTTTATTTATTTACTGCAGCTTTTATTTATTATAGCTTTTATTTATTATAGCTTTTATTTATTATAGCTTTTATGTTTTTAAAGCAAAAAAAGCAGCGTTAGTTTTAAATAAAGCGTAAGTTTTAATAATTAGTATAACTAAAATTTTTATTATAGCTTTTAACCTTTTTTTACATAAATAAACCTTTACTTTAATAACTATTAAAAACTATATTATTTTTTAGCTATATTAAGGTTTTTTAGCTATTTTAAACTTTTAAATAATAAATAATATTTTTATTTTAACTTATAAAAACAAATTTTATTTTTAAACAAGTTGTTTTAATTAAGCTATAATGCTTTATAATAAAACTTTGCTTAAATTTTGTTTATTTTTTAGCACTAAGCAAGTTTATATTTTTTATTTAAAAAGTATTTTTTTTAATAATAGCTTTTAATAAAGTTAATCTTTAAATTTAAGTTGTATTAAAAGCAAAAAAAAATAACTTGTTTAAACAAAGCAACATAGTTATTATATTGCTGTTTTTAACTTTAATTTAACTTGCTTTTTATTATAAAAGATTTGTTTTTTTAGCTTTAAAAAAAAGTAAAAAGCATACTATTGCTATTTTTTTTAATTTGCTAAAAACTTAAAAAAAAAACAAAAACTATATTAAGTTTAATTTAAACTATTTTTTAATATATTTTAATATATATTAATAATAGTAATTTTTTTAACAAGCTTTAACCTTTTTAGCATTTTTTATTTAAAACTATTAAATATATATATTTTAATAGCGTTTTTTAATATAAAAATAAAAAGTTTTACTTCTATAAAATTTTGTTTTTTAAACTATTAGTAAGTAATTATAGCAAATTTAACAATTTTATAAATAATTAAATTTAAATTATATTTAAGCTTAATATAAATATTAATAAAAAAGTTTATTATTAATTAAAGTTATTTATGCTTAAATATTAAAGATTTTATTAATTATTTTTATAAATTATAAATTTTACTAAATATATTATTAATTATTTTTTTTATTAATTATTTTATTAATTATTTTATTAATTATTTTATTAATTATTTTATTTTATTAATTATTTTATTATTAATTATTTTATTGATTATTTTATTAATTATTGTAAATATTGCTGTAATTATAGCTAATATGCTATTTTTAATAATTTTAAATTTTGATTTAGCATATAAATAATATTTATGCATTGATTTTTAATAGCGTTTGCAAAGTGGCATTTTGCTAACTATATTATAAACTTTTAAAGAGCTTTTATTGTAAATATTAATTATATTTTTAAATAAGCAAATAGCTTTAACTAAAAAATTTTATTTTAGCATTATATTTAGCAAAAAGTAAAAACTTTTAATTATTACTAATAAAACTTAGCTTTAAATATTTTTTTAGCTTTTAAAAAAAGCACTACATTAAAAATTGTTGTTATATTTTATGTTTATAAATTATTTTTTTTTATATAGCTTTTAAGAAGCTTTTAAAGCTAGCTTTAAAAATAGTACTGCTGCAAAAAAGCATTTAAAGCTACTTTTTTGCTTATAGGCCTATAAAAAAAACAAAAATAATGCTTTTGCTTTTTTTATATTTTTTAGCTTTTTTATAATTGCTTTTATTTGTTATTACTATAATAACTTAAAAAATAAAAAAATTTAAACAGTTGCTTTAATAAAATGCTATAAAATTATTAATGTGTTTTTGCTTAGTAGCTATTTTAAAAACTTATTATATTGGTTTTTTATAGTTTACTTTTATATTAAGCTAAAATAAAACATATAGCTAATAGTATTTTTTGCTTATAATTTTTTTAACGTTATTTTTAAGGTTTTTTTGTAGTTTGTTTATATGTATATTTTTATGCTGTTTTTTTATTACTGCTACTATAATTTCTTTTGTATGCTACTTTTTAGCTTTTAGTTCTTTGTTTTTTTTTTGTTTTTGCTTTTTTTGTTTATATTTATAGGCTTTATTTTGCAGCATTTAATTGCTTTTTGTTTTTTTTTTTTTGTGTTTTTAGTTTTTAGTGTTTTTATAATGCTTGCGCTAATAAAGAAAAAAAAAAACAAATTATCTAAAGCTTTTATTGCTTTATTAAGTTTATGCTTAGCTTAATATATTAAATATATTATTATTAAATTGTTGCTTTTTTTTTATAATATAAATAAGCTTTAAAATTATATTATAAAGCTAATAGTAGCTATAAATTTTAAGTGCTTTATTTATTAAAAAAAAAATACGTAGCGTTAATAATTAAATAAAAAATAGTAAGTAGCATAAATAAGCTTATAATTAAGCTTATAGCTTGCTTAATAAAAATTTCTTTTAAAAGTAATACTATAATATAAAGCTATATTAATACTTAATAGTATTTTTATTAAGCATATTAATAATTTATTTTGTACTAAACTTTTGTATTTTTTTCTGTTTTTTTTATTATAATTATTATGCTTAATACTGCTTTATTTACTGCTTATATTTTTATAGTTATTACTTTTTTTTTGCTTTTAATTAAAATAAAATTAAATTATATTTATTATTATAACAAAAAGAATAATAACGCTTATTTTTAAGCAAAATGTTTATGCTAGCTAAAAAGCTAGCTATAGTAATAGTAACTTTAGCAAATATTTTTTTAGCTATAGCTACTTTTTTTTTTTAAATAATGCTTGTTTTTTGCTATTTATTTATTTTAAGAACATTTGTTTTAAAAAGGGCTAAATTTAATATTAATATATTTTTTCTTTAAACAACAAAATACTATAGCATAAAGTAAAGCTAGTTAAAAGAACTAAATCCTGGCTTTTTTTATATTTACTTATATTAAAAATATTAACAAAAACTTTTTTAGTATTAATTTATGCATTTTTTTATTTATTTCTTTTTTACATATATTTTTTATATATATTTTTATATATAAATATATATTTTTATATATATATATATATATATAAAAATGCGCGTATATATATATATATATATATATATATATATATATATATATATATGCATATATATAAATACTTATTTATTTAATAAAGTTTTATTTTTTTGCTTTATTTACTTTTTTTTATTAGATTTTGTATTATATTACTTATTATGCATTATTTAATATTATATTTTTTAATTTTTTATAATAACGTTTTAGTAATATTTATTGCTTTTATTTAACTATTTTTTTTAATATTTTTGCTGTTTTTTTATTTATTAGTGCAGTAAAATATATAGCTATAAAATAAGCTAAGTAAATATATAACTTTAGTATATTTTTTTACTGCTAATTTTATATTGCAAAATTATTTTTTTTTTTTAAGTAAGTATGCTATACTTTAAATTTTTTTTTTTTTATTAAACTAGTTTTTTTTACTAAGTACTTTGTTTTATTATGCTAAAATATTTATTTTATGTTAATTAAACTTGTTAGCAAATATTAAAACAAAAATATATTATTATATAATTTTAGTTGCTTTTATAGCTTTATTGCTAGTTTTGCTTTTTTTTTTACTTATATATATTTATACTTTTATACTTATGTACTTAAGCATTAAGTTTTTTTTTTTTTTTTTTTTTTACTTAAGTATGCACTTATATACTTTTTTTCTTTTAAGTACTTTTTAATACTATATTTTACTACTTATATGTTTTTTTAAATAATTCTTTTATATTATATAACTTATAAAAATAGCATTTTTTAATTTTTATTAAAAAGTATTATTAGCGTTTATGTGTAATAAATGTTTTTAAGCTTACATATTTAAAGCAAAAGCACTTTTATTTATTAGTAACTAAAATAGTAATTATGTTTAAAAAGTTATAATGCTTATAATATATTAATAAAGCTAGCTAAACTAAAAATAAAAACATAAGCTTATATTTTTAATATATTTAAGTATTAAGAACTAGCTGCTATTTTTTATAGCTTTAAGATTTAAGCAGGCCTTTTTAGTTTAGCTTTTGTGTTTTAAAAATATAACTTTTTTATTAGTTATATTTTATAACGTAATATTAATAGTATATTTAATGTAGCTTATATATATAAAGCTATTTAAACTATTGTATGTTGTTTAGCTTTTAAAGTTTAATAGCATAGCATTAATATTTTATAACTTTTTGCTAAATTCTTTATAGCTTATATAAATTAAAAATAAGAACTAAAGCTAATTTTTATAAAAAGCACGCTTTATGTTTGCTTTAGTTTTGCTTAGTTTGCTATTAATTAATATTTTTAAAACTTTATAGCTTAAATAAATAAAAACTTTAGCAATATATTACTAGTAGTGCTTTTTTATATAACTATTATTTTTTTTGCTTGCTGTATTAATAATTTATTGCTTTTTTTAAATATTTGTTAGCTAAACTATTTTAAATTTACTAGTATTTAATTTTTTGTATATTATAACTTTTAAAACGTTATTATATATTTTAATTAAGCAATTTAAATGCTTTATTATTTGCTTAATAAGCTTATTTTGCTTTATAATTACTATTTAGTTGTTTTTTAATACTTAGTTATTGCTATATATTTAGCTGCTGCTATATTTTTAGCTAGCTAAATTTGTTTTATTTTTTATAATTAATAGTTAAATAAAGTAATTTTTTTTTATATATTATATGCTATTAAAAAATATAGCTAACTAAGCTTTTTTTATTAAGCTAAAGCAACTAAAGCTATTAATTATATTTTGTTTTATTAGTTTAGTTTATTATTTGCTTTAGTTTTTGCGCAAAAAAATGTATAAAAAAAGTAAAAAAAAGCAACAAAGTTAAGCAAGCTTTTAAACTATGTTTATTTTTATTTATAAGTTTATAAAACTTAAAAGTTTTTGAAGCGTATATATTAATAATACTAAGCAGTAAAAAAAATAAGCTAATTTTTTATATTGTATTACGTTTATTTTGTTTTTTATTAAAGCAAAAAACTATAAAGTTAGCTTTTTTTATAATATAATGCTTATTTTTATTATTTATTTTTATTAAAAACTTATATATGCTAAAGTACTATATAATTAAAAAGTTAATTTAATGTTTTAAGTTTTATAAAAAACTATATTAGTTATTATATATTATAACTGTTTATTAAAGTAAACATATAACTATAAAGCTTTATTATTAAATAGCTTTTTTTATATTATTTTATAATTAATAATGTTATATATTTGTTTTATTATTACTTTATGTTTTGTTTTTTTTTTAATAGCTTTAAGTTAAAACTTTTGTAATTATAGCTTTTTTAAGACTTAAAATAATTTTTATGTTATTAAAGTTAAAGCTATAGCGTTATATTTATAATTTACTATTTATTTTTTTTAATAGCAATTATATTTTTTATAAAAGCTTATTATATATTTAAAAACTTACAAAGTTTTTTTTTTTTAGTAAACTATATACTTTTAAACATTTATATTTTTTTATTTGTTTTTGTTTTTTTTTAGAGCTTTATATACTTTATTAGTTTTTGTTTTGCTTTAAAACGCTTTATGTACTTTATTAGTTTTTGTTCTTTTTTTAAAAGCTTTATATATTTTATTTATATTTTTGTTTTTTTTGTAAAGCTTTTTTCTTTTTTTTTAAGAAAGATTTTTTATTATAACGTTATTTCTTTTATATATTTTTGTTATTATTGTTTTTAAAAAAAAAAAATTAATAATGCTATAATATCTTTTATAATTTTTTTAGTTGCTTTTTTATTGTGTTAGCTATTTTTAGGTCTTTTTTAGTTTGTAGTAGCTTAGCTATAAAGCTTTTTTATAGCTGCTTTTTTTTTTTTTGCAGTAAGTTATAATATAAAACTACGTATTAAAAGGTTTTCTTTTTTTTTGTATATTTGCAAAAAGGCATAAAAAAGCCTAAAACTTTTTTTTTATGTAAAAATGCTTTTAAACTTATTTTTCTAGTATATATTTGCATTATTATAGCTGTTTTATGCTTTAGTAGCTTATTATATTTTTTAAAAGCCTTATTTTTGCTAAGCTTTTGTTTAGCTATAGCTAAATAACTATTGCTTGTTTTAGTTTAAATTTATGTGCTTATTTATTTTTTTTTAAGCGTAATTTTAAGTTTTTTTTTTTTTAATTACTTTTTTAGCTAAAAGTTTAGTTTTAGTATTAAATTTTCTTTAGCTATGCTTTTTTTATTGCTTATAAGTTTGCTTTTAAGTTAGTTTTTAGCCTTTTAAGTTCTTATGTTTTAAATAAAAGTTTTAATTTTTATTATTGCTTGTTAAATTGACTTTTTTGTAGCTAAGCTTTTTATATAATGTTTGCAAGCAGCAAAAAAACATTAGCTAGTTTGTTTTTATTAAAGCTTGCTTATTATGCAAGCTAATAAGCAAGCTTTTTTGCTTTGTTTAATTATTTGCGCCTTTTTTGCTTTAGCGTAAAAAGTATTAATATTTTTGTTTTTGTTTTTAGTATAAAAGCTATACAAACTTTAGCTTTTTTTTTTTGCTTTTTTTTATTAGCTGCTATACGTTTTTTTTTTTTTTATCTTTTTTTAAAAAACATTTATACTTTTAATTTTTTAAGGTTTATAGCAATATATAATTAAGTATTTTAGTAGCTAAAATAGTAACACGTATGCTAAATAAATTAAGCTAGCTTATAATATAAAAAAACTTTAGCTTAAATTTATTATTAATAAGTTTGCTTAAAATAATACGCTTTTTAATAATAAATACGTTTATATTATATTTAAAAATTAAGCAAATAAACATAAAAGCAGAGTTATTACTTAGCTTATAGTTTTAAAGCTTTAAAAAAAAAATATTTTAATATATAATTTTTATAAAACAGCATGCATTATAATAACGTTTATATATAGCTAATTATTTTTGCGCGATTTTAAAATAGCAGCAAGTTATATAAATATAATAATAGCTAACATAATTAAACATTTAGTACTAAAGCATAAAACTACAAATGTATTACATTAGCTGCTTTTGCTTTATTAAACTTTTTTAATAATAATAAAAATAATAGCTTAAATAATAATGCTAAAACTTTTAGTAAGCGTTTTATTACAAAAAAAGCTAAAGTTATAACTATAATGCTAACGCTTTAAAAAAATAACAAAAATATTACTACTTTTAGCTGCATTTTTATAAAAACAGTTATTAGTATTTTTACTATTATAATAGCTTTTTAAGCTATAAACGCTTTTATTTTTAATAATAGTATAAGCATTTTAATTATACTGTTTTTTAGCAAAATGTTTAACTATAAAGCTTAAACAAGCATTGCTTATAGCATATAATATTATTTTTAAGCTATTAAATCTATTATTAACTTAACGTTTATAAAAAAAAAGTTTAAAATTAGCATAAATCTTTTTTTTAGCTTTATAAATAGTTATAGCTTTAATAAAAAAAACTTATAAACTTAATTAAACTTTATGTTTTATTTGCTTTTTATATTTAGCGCAATTTTTTTTAAACAAATTATAAGCTTTTGTTTATGCAAGCAACTTAAGGTTTAAATTGTTTAATAAGTTCTGCATGCTTAAAATAATCTGTTTAATAATAATAGTAAGTTTTTAGCTATTATTTTTGTTTACAAAAACCTATAAACTTAATTAAACTTTACGTTTTATTTGCTTTTTATATTTAGCGCAATTTTTTTTAAACAGATTATAAGCTTTTGCTTATATAAGCAACTTAAAGTTTAAATTATTTAGTAAATTTTGCATACTTAAGGCGATTTATTTAATAGTAATAGCAAATTTTCAGCTATTATTTTTGTTTAAAATTAAATAGCTAAGCTTAAAAATCTTTTATTAAAAGCATTTTAAAGTTTAAATTTTTTAGTAAGTTTTATATACTTAAAATAATTTGTTTGTTTAATAGTAATAATAAGTTTTTAGCTATTATTTTTGTTTAAAATTAAGTAGCTAAGCTTAAAGGTTTTTTGCTAAACAACTAAATAAAAAACAAACAAAACAAGTTAACAAACGTAACTATTAAACTAGTATTAAAAATAACAATAAAAACAATTAACAAAAAGAAAAAAAAAAAAAAAAAAAAAAAAGCAAGTAAGAAAAAAAGGGCTAGCAAGAAAAGCAAAAATGCTTATTTAGTAATATTAAAAAAAAAAAACCTAAATAATAA
>MU400979.1:0-16849 GCA_022578965.1 Xylaria sp. FL1777 | reverse complement strand
AAAAATTCTTTTTAATTTTAAAAAAAGCTTAAAAAGCTTTTAAAAAACTAAAACTAAAAGTTATTTTTAACTTTATAGTTAAACTACTTAATCTATAAAAAAAAAAAAAGCTAAAAATAAATGCTTTAAATAGTATAATTATAAAAGTTTTAAAATAACTAAAAAATAACAAAAAATAGCACTTAGTAGTTTATTACTTTAAAGCATTATAAAATATAGCATTATAATACTTTATATATAACAAAAAACTGCTTGTAATTATTATAGCATTTAAAAAGTAAAAACTATTTTTTATAAAAACTATAAAGCTAATTAAGATTTATTTAAATTATTAAAATTTAACAAAATTTATAACTATACAAAAAATTACTAAATAACATAAAAATTAAATAGTTTTTTTTTTTAAGTTTAACTTTAAAATATGTTATATTAAAAAAAAAAAAAACATTTAAGTAAATATACTTAATTAATAAAGTTAAAAAAGATTTAAAGTTTTAAAAAAAAACATTTAAGTATTATATTTTTAAAAAAATAAAAGCTTAAAAATTAAAGTTATACTTAAAAACTTTATAAATATATAGCTATAACAAACTTATAACTTAAAAAAGTTAGCATAACTATAAAAATATAAAAAATTAAAAAATAACAAGCTAATATATAAACATAAAGTTTATTTACTAAAATTTTTATAAAATAAGTTTATTAAAGAATTTTATAAATACTTATTATATAAATACTAAAAAGCAACAAAAATAATCTAACAATTATAAAAAAAATACAATTTTTTAAAACTATAAAACATAGTTAAATTTATTATAAAAAAATACAATATTTATAATAAAGCTAAAATAGCTTAATATAAGCTTTATAAACTATTATAATTTATATAAATATTTAAATAAGCATAACATACTATTGCTTAAGATTTTATTATAGCATTACTTTTATTAACTAATTTAATTACAAAAATATAATATAATAAAATATAAATTATTATTAATAGATTTATTAAATATGTTTACTTTTTATTATTTAAAGAAAATATAACAGCTAAACAACTTATATATGCTTTTATATACTAATATTTAAATAAACATAAGCTATTAAAAAAAATTATTTTAAACTAAAATAAATTGTTTATTTTTAAGTTTAAAACTAGTTTTTTTAAACTTATTAATGTTAAACTAAAGTTTTTAACTGCTTATTACTTATAAACAAATAAACAAACAAAAAAACTAAACTAAATATTAAAACAATATTTATAAAGTTATATTAACTACTAATAAAATAATTAAATAAAACTATTATTAACAGCATAAATTTTATATAATATATTAATAAATAAAAATATAAACATATTTTTGCATAAAGCTGTTTATAAACAGTAAGTAACTATTAAAAAACAAAAAAAAACATTAATAAAAGCACTTGTTATTTTAATTATAGTACTTTAAGCAAAAATTATTATAACAAAAATTAAAACGGTATAAGCTAAACTATAATTATGCTTTTAATTTTTATAATAATAAATATTAATATATTATAATAAAAAACAAACTAAAAAACTAACCTTTAAAAAAAAAAACAAAATTTATTTGCTATAACAAAAATAAAATGCAAACATTAATATTTTTTAAATTAAAATAAAACAACTAAATAATAAATTAAAATTTAAAAAACTTAGCCTTTTTAAAATTAAAGAAATTATTTTATTTATTAACTATAAACTATTATTACTAAAAAATATGCAAATTTACTTTATTTTTTATATTTTTTTACTAAAACTAGCATTTATTAAAATACTTATTAAAACATAACTAAAAATAAAAACAAATTAAAACATTTATAAAGTTAAAAATATATTAAATTTCCGTTAAAACAACAGTAATTTAAAGTATTTTATTAAATAAAAAAAATATTTATATGCTAATAATATTTAAAAACTTAAAAAACATTTAAAAACTACTAAAGTAGTTATAAATTAGTTTTATTGCTAATATTTTAACTGCTTAAAACTAAAAAAAAAAAGTTAACTTTAAGAAAAACGCTTAAAAAATCTTAATTAAACTTAAATAAAGTAGCTTGCGCTGCTTTAGCTTGCTTTTTTTATTATTTTTGCTTTTTTGCTAGCGCTTTTTGTTTTTTTTTAATGCGCTTTATTTTGTTTAGTTTATTTAAGAACTAAAGCTTTTGCTAAACTATTTTAATACTTTTTGCTTTTAAAAAACGTTTTTATATATAAAGCTAAGCTAACTTGCTTAAAATAAAATTAAAGCTATTTTAAGCTTGTTTTAATTTTTTTTAAACTAAAAGTAGCTATTGCTTTGCTTGCTTTTTTTTTTTTTTAAAATAATAGTGTTTAAAAACTATATTATTAATTAAGTTTATTAAAACTTCCGATTTGTTATAAAAGCAACTAGCGTGTATGCATTTAAAACAACAAAACATATTATTTGTTATTTTGTATATTAATAACTAATTAAAGCAATAAAAATAAAGCATAACTTTATAGCTAATAAAATTAATAAAAAAAGCAAAGATAAGTTTTTGCTTTATTTTAAATAAGCAGTTAGTTTTTTTAATACGTTTTAACATTATAACATATAAAAAAAAAAAAAAAAAAAATACTTACGAAAAATTATTAAAATAACAATTTTAAAAAAAAAGAAATAATGTTACAAAATTAGCACTAAAGTAGCTTTTAAAACAGCTTAATATTTTTATATATACTTTGCATTTTTTTTTTTTGCTAGTTAAAGCTAAAATTACGTAATAACTTATTTAGCTTACTAAGCTTACAGTAATTTAAAGCTTATTAAGCTTATAATAATTTAAAGTTTATTAAGCTTATAATAATTTAGTGCTTATTAAACTTGCAATAATTTAAAAAAAGTTATTACTTTTTTTACTTTTTTTTTGTTTATATAATTATATATTTCTTATATTTAGTTATTTATTTAGTTTTAATTCTTTAGTTATTAATTTTTTATAATTGCTAAGCGCTAATATATTTATTACTTTTAATCCCTTAAGACCTTTATTAATACATAGTAGTAAAAGTACTTTAAAAACCTCCTTAACGGATTACCGTTAAGGATTTTATTATTACTTGCAAATTAAGACCCTAAGGGCAAGCTTGTTATATTAATATATAACAGGTCTGTTATAATTTTTCTAATTTTTTTGCTTTATTTTTTACTTTTTTAATTAATAGTTTTTGCTTTTTATTAAATTAAAAAGTTGCTAGTTTTTAGCTATAATATTTCTAAAATAATATTATAATTAAATATATTAGTAATATTTAATATAATTTGCTTTTTATGTTTTTATATAAATATATTAAAAAGTTTAGTTTTTTTAAATATGCAATTGTTATTATAGCTAAAAATGCTTTTATTAAATCTTTTAATTTTTTAGGATTTTTGCTTATATTTTTAAAGAATTTTATTTTATTTTGTTACTTTAAGTAAAATTATATTAGCTTATATTTTTAAATTAATTAAAATGTTATATTTTTTTTTTTAATATATAAGTTTAACTTTAAATTAATTTTTTTAGTTATTATATTAAACTTTATGTAAAGCTTTAGTTTTTTTAATTATTTGCTGCTTTTTTAGCAAGTGCTTATTTTGTTTTTTGATTTTTTTTTGTAAAATGTTTAAATGTTTATTTTATTTAGTACTTTAAATATTATTATATTTTGTTTTGTTTTTGCTTTTAAACAAGCTTTAAATTATAGTTTTTAAGCTTTTTTGCTTTTAATAATTATTTTTTAGTATAATTATGCTTTAATTAGCTAGTAATATTTATAATAGTTATTTTTACATTTTTTTAAAATAATATTATAAGTATAATTAAAATTTTCTTTAAATGTTGCAAATTTTTATAGATTTTTATAATAAACTATAGTTATAACTAATTATTTTAATTTATAAAAGTTTTATATTTTTGTTTTTATAATTTGTTTAAAAAACTAATTGTTTTTTAGTTTATTAAGTAAATATTAATAGCAATAATATATTACGCAATAATTTTATAATATTTTATTATGTTTTAAATTTTTTAAGCATAAAATATTATTATTATTTTTTATTATAGTTTTATTATAATAATAACTTTTAGCAATTAATTAAATTACTAGCTTTAGTTTTTAAAATATATTAGTTTTTGTGCTAACTATTAATGTTTTTTTGTTTTATTATATTTAAAATAATTTAAGCTATAAAAATACTTTGTTTATTTTTATTAGTTTTTTTTTTGTAGTATTTTTTATAGCTTTTAATCTTATTTATTTTTGTTTTAAAGTTTTATAAGTTTTATTTTTTTAAGTTTATTTAATAATTAAATATTTTAGTAGTTTATAATTAGTTTAATAATTATACTATTTATAATTATAGTTTTGTTTTTTTAAATATAACTTTTTTTTAAGCTATATTTTAAGCTTTAATAGTTTAAAGTTTTTGTAGTTTTATAAGTTTGCTAATTATATTAACTTACTATTTTTTGTTATTTATTACTTTTAATTAAATTATTTTTTTAAGTTATATATTAAATAATTTTAATTATTTATATAATAAATATATTTTTTTGTAATTTGTTTTAATAACTGCAAAGCTTTTAAATAATATTTATATGTTTATTTATTTTAACTTATATAAATAAAGCATTTAGATTTGTTTAATGTAGCATTTTTGTTTTAACTTAAAATAGCAATTTTATATTTTTGCTTTAAAAATATATTTTTTAAATTACTTTATTATTTTTTATTATTTTAAACTTTTATAACTTGTATTTTTTTTTTAAGTTAAAAAATCTTTTTTTTTTATAGCTTTTTTTTTTGTTTTTTTTTTTTTAAATTAGCATTATTTTTAAAAGTGTTTTTTTTTTTTATAGTTATAACATTTAACTTTAAACATATTTTACAATTATTATTTTTGGACTTTATTAATTTGTTTAGATTTTTGTTTAATATTTTTTTAAATATTTTTTTTTTTGTTTTTTTTTAGTTTTTTTAGTTTTAAAGTACTAGTTAAATAATTATTAATTAATTATAATAGCTATATTAATATATATATTAATCTTTATTAGTTTATTTATTTTATATAGTTTGTTTTAAACTTAAGTTTTAAGTTTATTATAAAATAAGTAAAATAATATAAACTTAAGTAATTTTACGATTACTGCTAATTATTTAAATTTTATAGCATAATTTATTACTGCTTTTGTTTGTTTTAAGTAATAAAGTGTTTTTTTTATATGTTTTGCTTTTTAAATGTTTTTAAATAATGCTTTTATTTAATTTTTAAACTTAACATAGTTTTTAAAAATCTTTTTTGTTTTTAGCTTAAAGTTAGTTAACTTATTAACTTTTAAGAAATTTTTTAAAATAAGTTAAAACTATTTTAGTACTTTTTTTAATAAAAATTATAAAATAGTTATTATTTTTTAATCTTTTTTTATAATAATAATAAAATGCTATTTTAAATAAAGTTTAACATAAATTAAAAAAGCTTTTATATTTATAAATTTATTATAAAGCTTTAAAGCAATAAATTTAAAACTTTTAATGTTTAGCATTTTTAACATTATAAATAATTTTAATAATAAAAGCAGTAATAATAATAAAAAGTTAGGTTTTTTATTTTAAGTTATTATTTTAAGTATAATAATAATAAAAGTAAGCATTAAGTTTACTAATAATAACATTAATATTAATTATAATATAATTATTTATTTAAAGCTTTAATTTATTATTATAATAGTAATTATTATTGCTGCTTTAATTATTATAGCTAGTATTTATGCTAGTTTAAAAATTATAACGCTTAATATTTAAGCTATTTTTTAAATTAAAGCAACTAGTTTGCTTTATAGCGCTAGTATTAATATTAGTTCTTTTTTATTATTACTGCTTAATTTTTTTTTTTTTTGCTATTGCTTTTTTTTTAATAAAAATAGCTAATAAAAGTACTAAAATTTATTATTTTAGTACGTTATTAGTTTTAAAAGTTTTTAAAATTTTTAAACTTAATTTTTGATTTTTTGTTTTTAGTAATATAACTTAAATTTAGTTTATTAGTTATTAAATAAAGTTTATTTATATAATGCTATTTAATATTTTTGTTTTTTAAATATTTCTTTAATATACTTTTAAAAGTTTATTTTATAAATTGTTTATTATTTAACTTTTTATACTAATATTTATTTTTATATGTTAAGTTTTATTAATTAAAGAACTATTAAAATATAATAAACTTATTATATATTAATATAACAAGTTTATTTTTAAAGTTTTAATTTATAAGTAATAATAAAATTTTTAATAATAGTTTATTTAAAAAGTTTTTAAAGTACTTTTATTACTATATATTAATAGACATCTTAAAAAATTAAAAGTAATAAATATATTAGTGCTTAGTAGTTATAAGAAATTAATAGCTAAAAAGCTAAAAACTAAATAAATAACTAAATATAAAAAATATATAATTATATAAACAAAAAAAACAATAGTAATAATTTATAAACATTATTTTTTTTAATAAACTTAACGCTATATTATTTTAAGTTTAAAGCTTAATAAACTTAACGCTTAAGTTTGTTAAGTTTAAAGCTTAATAAACTTAACGCTTAAGTTTATTAAGTTTATGCATTAAACCTTTATAGTAGTTTAAATACATATTTTTTTAACGAATAAAACTCCTTTTATGCATGTTTTCTTTACACCTAGCTTTTTAATTAGCTTAGTTAGCCCATTTTGTAACATATAAATAGTTTATTATAATACTTATATTAAAAAGTCTACATAAAAATAATACTATTAAAAAAAAAATTAAGCTAAAAATTTAATTAGTTATATAAAAGTAAAAAATAAGTTTATTAAAGCAAAAAGTACTATAAAGTCCGTTTTTTAATTAAGTTAATAAAAGCATTATATGTTTATGTAATAGACCTATTATATATTAATATAACAGGTTTGCCTTTAAGGTCTTAATTTGTAAGTAATAATAGAATCCTTAACAGTAGTTTGTTAAGGAAGTTTTCGAAGTACTTTTATTACTATGCATTAATAAAAGTTTTAAAGGATTAAAAGTAATAAATATATTAGTGCTTAGTAGTTATAAAAAAATTAATAGCTAAAAAACTAAAACTAAGTAAATAATTAAATTTAAGAAGTATATAACTATATAAACAAAAAAAAAGTAAAAAAAGTAGTAACTTTTTTTAAATCACTATAAGTTTAGTAAGCATTAAATTACTATAAGCTTAATAAGTTTTAAATTATCGTAAGCTTAATAAGCTTTAAATTACTATAAGTTTAGTAAGCTAAATAAATTATTATATAACTTTAGCTTTAGCTAGCAAAAAAAAAAGTGGATAGTATGTATAAAAACATTAAGCTGCTTTAAAAGCTACTTTTGTGCTAATTTTGTAATATTATTTCTTTTTTTCTAAAATTGTTGTTTTAATAATTTTCCGTAAGTATTTTCTTTTTTTTTTTTTTCTGTATGTTATAATATTAAAGCGCATTAAAAAAACTAACTGTTTATTTAAAACAAAGCAAAAACTTGTTTTTGCTTTTTTTATTAATTTTATTAGCTATAAAGTTATATTTTACTTTTGCTGCTTTAATTAGTTATTAACGTATAAAATAATAAATAACGTGTTTTGTTATTTTAAATGCGTATATGCTAGTTATTTTTGCAACAAATTAGAAGTTTTAGTTAATTTAATTAATAATATAGTTTTTAAATACTGTTGTTTTAAAAAAAAAAAAAAGCAAGCAAAGCAATAGCTATTTTTAGTTTAAAAGAAATTAAAACAAGCTTAAAATAGCTTTAATTTTGTTTTAAGTAAATTAGCTTAACTTTATATATAAAAACGTTTTTTAAAAGCAAAAAGTATTAAAATAGTTTAGCAAAAGCTTTAGTTTTTAAATAAACTAAACAAAATAAAGCATATTAAAAAAGAACAAAAAGCGCTAGCAAAAAAGCAAAAATAATAAAAAAAGCAAGCTAAAGCAATGCAAGCTGCTTTATTTAAGTTTAATTAAGATTTCTTAAACGTTTTTTTTAAGGTTAATTTTTTTTTTTTAGTTTTAAGCAGTTAAAATATTAGCAGTAAAACTAACTTATAACTACTTTAGTAGTTTTTAAGTGTTTTTTAAGTTTTTAAATATTATTAGCATATAAGTATTCTTTTTATTTAATAAAATATTTTAAGTTATTGTTATTTTAACAAAAATTTAGTATACTTTTAACTTTATAAATGTTTTAATTTATTTTTATTTTTAGTTATGTTTTAATAAATGTTCTAATAAATGCTAGTTTTAGTAAAAAAATATAAAAAATAAGGTAAATTTGTATATTTTTTAGTAATAATAGTTTATAGTTAGTAAGTAAAATAACTTTTTTAATTTTAAAAAAGCTAAGTTTTTTAAATTTTAATTTATTGCTTAGTTGTTTTGTTTTAATTTAAGAAATATTAATATTTGCATTTTATTTTTGTTATAATAAATAAACTTTGTTTTTTTTTTAAAGGTTAGTTTTTTAGTTTGTTTTTTGTTATAATATACTAACATTTGTTATTATAAAAACTAAAAACGTAGTTATAGTTTAGCTTATAATGTTTTAATTTTTGTTATAATAGTTTTTGCTTAAAGTATTATAATTAAAATAGCAAATATTTTTATTAATGTTTTTTTTTGTTTTTTAGTAATTATTTGCTGTTTATAAATAGCTTTATACAAAAATATGTTTATATTTTTATTTATTAATATATTATATAAAATTTGTACTATTAGTAATAGTTTTACTTAATTATTTTATTAATAGTTAATATAACTTTATAAATATTATTTTAGTATTTAGTTTAGTTTTTTTGTTTGTTTATTTGTTTATAAGTAATAAGCAGTTAAAAATTTTAGTTTAATACTAATAAATTTAAAAAAACTAGTTTTAAACTTAAAAGTAAACAATTTATTTTAGTTTAAAATAATCTTTTTTAGTAGCTTATGCTTATTTAAATATTAGCATATAAAAACGTATGCAAGTTATTTAGCTATTATATTTTCTTTAAACAGTAAAAAATAAGCATACTTAGTAAGTTTATTAATAATAACTTATATTTTATTATATTGTACTTTTATAACTAAATTAGTTAATAAAAATAATATTATAATAAAATCTTAAGCAATAATATGCTATGCTTATTTAAGTATTTATATAAGTTATAATAGTTTATAAAGCTTATATTAAGCTACTTTAGCTTTATTATAAATATTGCACTTTTTTATAATAAATTTAATTATGTTTTATAGTTTTAAAAAATTGTACTTTTTTTGTAATTATTTAACTGTTTTTGTTGTTTTTTAGTGTTTATATAATAAATGTTTATAGAATTTTTTAATAAACTTGTTTTATAAAAATTCCAGTAAATAAACTTTATATTTATATATTAGCTTGTTATTTTTTAATTTTTTATATTTTTATAATTATGCTAACTTTTTTAAGTTATAAGCTTATTATAGCTATATATTTATAAAGTTTTTAAGTATAACTTTAATTTTTAAGCTTTTATTTCTTTAAAAATGTAGTACTTAAATGTTTTTTTTTAGAACTTTAAATTTCTTTTTATTTTGTTAACTAAGTATATTTGCTTAAATGTTTTTTTTTTTTTTAATATAACATATTTTAAAGTTAAACTTAAAAAAAAAAACTATTTAATTTTTATATCGTTTAGTAATTTTTTATATAATTATAAATTTTATTAAGTTTTAATAATTTAAATAAATTTTAATTAGCTTTATAATTTTTATAAAAAATAGTTCTTATTTTTTAAGTGCTATAATAATTGCAAGCAGTTTTTTGTTATATATAAAGTATTATAATGCTATATTTTGTAATGCTTTAAAATAATAAGCTACTAGGTACTATTTTTTGTTGTTTTTTAGTTGTTTTAAAACTTTTATAATTATACTATTTAAAGCATTTATTTTTAGCTTTTTCTTTTTTTATAAATTAAGTAGTTTAACTATAAAATCGAAAGTAATTTTTAGTTTTAGTTCTTTAAAAGCTTTTTAAGCTTCTTTTAAAATTAAAAAAGATTTTTTTTTGTATTTTTTTTTTATATACTTTATAAAGTAAAATGCTATTTTTCTAAAGTTTTAAATTAGCATTTAAACATAGTTCAAAAATTTTAATGCTTATTATATATTTATAATAATAGCTAGATTAAATATTTTTTAGTTTTATACTATGTTAATTTTTAATTATTAAATTTATATTTATTTTAAAGTAATTGTAAATCTTAAAAAGTTAATTTTTTATATATGCTATATATACTTTTTTGTGTTAAGTTATAATTTTGTTTATTTAAGTGTTTTTAATACTTAAGTTATGTATTTTTTATGTTTTTTTAGTGTTTTAAAATAAATTAAAATATTATTTAAATAAATAAACATAAATTTGTTTAAAAACTTCTATAAAATCGTTATTATTATATATTAAAAGCTAGCTAATGCATTCTATAGTTTTTATAGCATAACTATATACTTATATAATTTATATATTATTTATATAGTAGTTTTTTATTTTTTTTCTTTAGCTATTTTAATAGCATAATATTTATTTAAAATATTAACTACTATAAACTATTTTGCTTAATTAATGTTTTTTTTTATAATTACTAGCAAAATAAAAAAATATTTATTTGCAATAATAATTGCGTTTAATAGTTAATAATTAACTATTACTTGCTATATTAGTTTTTTTTTTTTATTAATTAGTTGTTTTTTATTTTTTATTTTAAGTATTAGCACTATAAAATATTTAGCAAATAATTAAAACTTTTTTAAAAATTCTTTTGCTAAGTTTTTTTAAATATATTTTTATAAAGCGTTTGTTTTGTTTAAGCTTATGTAGTATACTTAATAAAGCTTTAGTTAACATTTTTTCTTAATAAAAATATAGTAGTTCTATAAGCTATGTTTAAAAAGTTCTTTTTTTTTTTTTTTTTTAAATAGTTGGTAAAATTTATAATATATTTTTAGTATTTTGTTTAGAATTTTTTTTGCGATTTTTCTGATTTTTTTGCTTTGTTTTTTATTTTTTTAATTAATAGTTTTTGCTTTTTATTAAATTAAAAAATTACTAGTCTTTAGCTATAATATTTCTAAAATAATATTATAATTAAATATATTAATAATATTTAATATGATTTATTTTTTGTATTTTTGTATAAATATATTAAAAGGTTTAATTTTTTTAAGTATATAACCGTTATTATAGCTAAAAATGCTTTTATTAAATTTTTTAATTCTTTAGGATTTTTGTTTATATTTTTAAAAAATTTTATTTTGTTTTGTTACTTTAAGTAAAATTATATTAGCTTATGCTTTTAAGTTAATTAAAGTATTATATTTTTTTTTTTAATATATAAGTTTAACTTTAAATTAGTTTTGCTAGTTATTATATTAAACTTTACGTAAAGCTTTAGTTTTTTTAGTTATTTGCTGCTTTTTTAGCAAGTGCTTATTTTGTTTTTTGACTTTTTTTTATTAAATGTTTAAATGCTTGTTTTATTTTGTACTCTAGATATTATTGCGCTTTGTTTTATTTTTGCTTTTAGTTAAGCTTTAAATTATAATTTTTAAGCTTTTTTGCTTTTAGTAATTATTTTTTAGTATAATTATGCTTTAATTAGCTAGTAATATTTATAGCAGTTGTTTTTACATTTTTTTAAAATAATATTATAAATATAATTAAAATTTTTTTTAAATGTTGCAAATTTTTATAAATTTTTATAATAAACTATAGTTATAATTAATTATTTTAATTTATAAAGGTTTTATATTTTTGTTTTTATAATTTGTTTAAAAAACTAATTATTTTTTAGTTTATTAAGTAAATATTAATAGCAATAATATATTATATAGCAATTTTATAATACTTTATTATGTTTTAGATTTTTTAAGCATAAAATATTATTATTGTTTTTTATTATAGTTTTATTATAGTAGTAATTTTTAGCAATTAGTTAAATTGCTAGTTTTAGTTTTTAAAACATATTAGTTTTTATATTAACTATTAATGCTTTTTTATTTTATTATATTTAAAGCAGTTTAAGCTATAAAAATACTTTATTTATTTTTATTAGTTTTTTTTTTATAGTGTTTTTTATAGCTTTTAATTTTATTTATTTTTGCTTTAAAGTTTTATAAGTTTTGTTTTTTTAAGTTTATTTAACAACTAAATATTTTAGTAGTTTATAATTAGTTTAATAACTATACTATTTATAGTTATAGTTTTATTTTTTTAAACATAACTTTTTTTTAAGCTATATTTTAAGCTTTAATAGTTTAAAGTTTTTATAGTTTTATAAGTTTGCTAATTATATTAACTTATTACTTTTTATTGTTTGCTATTTTTAGTTAAATTATTTTTTTAAGTTATATATTAAATAACTTTAATTATTTATATAATAAATATATTTTTTTGTAATTTGTTTTAATAACTATAAAGCTTTTAAATAATATTTATATGCTTGTTTATTTTAACTTATATAAATAAAGCATTTAAATTTGTTTAATGTAGCATTTTTATTTTAACTTAAAACAATAACTTTATACTTTTGCTTTAAAAACATATTTTTTAAATTGCTTTATTATTTTTTGTTGTTTTAAACTTTTATAACTTATACTTTTTTTTTAAGTTAAAAAAATTTTTTTTTTTTATAGCTTTTTTTTTTGTTTTTTTTTTTAAATTAGCATTATTTTTAAAAGTGTTTTTTTTTTTTATAGTTATAATATTTAACTTTAAACATATTTTAAAATTATTGTTTTTAGACTTTACTAATTTGTTTAAATCTTTGTTTAATATTTTTTTAAGTATTTTTTTTTTTGTTTTTTTTAGTTTTTTTAGTTTTAAAGTATCAATTAAATAATTATTAATTAATTATAATAGCTATATTAATATATGTATTAATCTTTGCTAGTTTATTTATTTTATATAGTTTGTTTTAAACTTAAGTCTTAAGTTTACTATAAAATAAATAAAATAATGCAAGCTTAAATAATCTTAAAATTACTGCTAATTGTTTAAACTTTATAGCATAATTTATTATTGCTTTTATTTGTTTTAAGCAGTAAAATGCTTTTTTTGCGTGTTTTGCTTTTTAAGTGTTTTTAAATAGTATTTTTATTTAATTTTTAAACTTAACGTAGTTTTTAAAAATCTTTTTTGTTTTTAGCTTAAAGTTAGTTAACTTATTAGCTTTTAAAAAATCCTTTAAAATAAGTTAAAACTATTTTAATATTTTTTTTAACAAAAATTATAAAATAATTATTACTTTTTAGTTCTTTTTTATAATAATAATAAAATGCTATTTTAAATAAAGTTTAGCATAAATTAAAAAAGCTTTTATATTTATAAATTTATTATAAAGCTTTAAAGCAGTAAGTTTAAAACTTTTAATATTTAGCATTTTTAACATTATAAATAATCTTAATAGTAAAAGTAGTAATAATAATAAAAAGTTAAGTTTTTTATTTTAAGTTATTACTTTAAGTATAACAGTAATAAAAATAAGCGTTAAGTTTATTAGTAGTAATATTAACATTAGTTATAATATAATTATTTGTTTAAAGCTTTAATTTATTGTTATAATAGCAAGTATTATTATTGCTTTAATTATTATAGCTAATATTTATGCTAGTTTAAAAGTTATAACGTTTAGTATTTAAGCTGTTTTTTAAGTTAAAATAACTAGTTTGCTTTATAGTATTAGCATTAACGTTAGTTTTTTTTTATTACTATTGCTTAACTTTTTTTTTTTTACTACTGCTTTTTTTTTAATAAAAGTAGCTAATAAAAATACTAAAGTTTGTTATTTTAATATATTATTAGTTCTAAAGGTTTTTAAAATCTTTAAACTTAATTTTTAACTTTTTGTTTTTAGTAGCATAACTTAAATTTAGTTTTATTAGTTATTAAGTAAAGGTTATTTACGTAATACTATTTAATATTTTTGTTTTTCGAATATTTTTTTAGTATACTTTTAAAAGTCTATTTTATAAATTATTTATTACTTAACTTTTTATACTAGTATTTATTTTTATATATTAAGTTTTATTAATTAAAAAGCTATTAAAGTATAACAAACTTATTATATATTAATATAATAAGTTTGCTTTTAAAGTTTTAATTTGTAAGTAATAATAAAATTCTTAATAGTAGTTTATTAAAGAAGTTTTTAAAGTACTTTTACTACTATATATTAATAAAAGTCTTAAAAAATTAAAAGTAATAAATATATTAGTGCTTAGCAGTTATAAAAAAATTAATAACTAAAAAACTAAAACTAAATAAGTAACTAAATTTAAAAAATACATAACTATATAAACAAAAAAAAAGTAAAAAAAGTAATAACCTTTTTTAAATCACTATAAGTTTAGTAAACATTAAATTACTGTAAGCTTAATAAGCTTTAGATTACTATAAGCTTAGTAAGCTTTAAATTATTATAAGCTTAGTAAGCTAAGTAAGTTATTACGTAATCTTAGCTCTAGCTAGCAAAAAAAAAAATGCACAGTATATATAAAAGCATTAAGCCGCTTTAAAAGCTACCCTTGTGCTAATTTCGTAACAGTTTATAAAATTATATATCTATATTAATTCTTCATATATTTGTATTAATTCCCTTTTTTAATAATAAAATAAATTATTTAAAGTAAAAGCGCGCTTATGTAACAACTAAAGCTTAAAAAGTTTAAAAAACATCGTATAATATAAAAATTAATTAATATTACAAAATTAAAATATATAATAAATATATTTTTAGTATTAATAGAGTAAAAAGCATAAAATATAAAGTATAAACAAAATTAAATCAACAAAATATATAAAGAAAAATATAAAATAAACAACATTAAGTATATAAGAAAAAACAGTATACATTAACATTTTTTAATTAAGCTAATAAAAGCATTATATATTTATAAAATCATATGTTTATATTAATTTTTCATATATCTGTATTAATTCCTATTATTAATTATATTTTAATTATAATAGAATATATTATATAAAATATTAAATATAATTATTAAATAAATGTTTTAATATTATATTATTAGTTAATTTATTTAGTTTATTAAGCTTTTTAATAAATTTTAAAAGTTTTAAAGCTATTAATTTTTTTAAAAAATAACTATTAATTAAATTAAAGCTAAAATTATTAAAAGTTTATAATTTTATAATAAAATAAAAAAATAATACTAATTAATAAATTAATAAATAAAGCTTAATTTTTAATTATTTAAACTTAAAACATTATAATATAATAAAATATTTTAATTATAAAATTAATATTAAATATAAATATTATTATAAAAAGCTTTAAATAATATTATAATTATTATTTTTAAGTTTTATTAATAAATAGTTTATAAATATAAGTAATATATATATATATATAAAGTAAACTTTAGCTTAAAAATTAATATAAATGCTTTAAACTAAAATATATAAAACATAAGCCTTAAACCTATAGATATATTTGCACAACCTTTTAAAAAAAGTAAGTTATAGCT
Source organism: Xylaria sp. FL1777 (assembly GCA_022578965.1). NCBI lineage: Eukaryota > Fungi > Ascomycota > Sordariomycetes > Xylariales > Xylariaceae > Xylaria > Xylaria sp. FL1777. The sequence continues at coordinate 1,263 of MU400979.1, read as the reverse complement.
TGCAGCAAATATAGCCTGCTGTTTTATGTTTTTAGTTTAAAGCACCTAAGATTTATTTTAGGTGCTTTAAACTAAAAACATAAAACAGCAAGCTATACTTGCTATAAGCTATAACTTATTTCTTTTAAAAGCTTATATAAATATATTTATAGGTTTAAAGCTTATGTTTTATATATTTTAGTTTAAAGAACTTTTGTTAATTTTTAAGCTAAAGTTTATTTTATATATATATATATATTATTTATACTTATAGATTATTTGCTAATAAAACTTAAAAAAAACAATTATAATATTGCTTAAGGCTTTTTATAATAATGCTTATATTTAGTGCTAACTTTATAATTAAAATATTTTATTATGTTATAATGTTTTAAGCTTAAATAATTAAAAGTTAAGCTTTATTTATTAATTTATTAATTAATGTTATTTTTTTACTTTATTATAAAACTATAAACTTTTAATAATTTTAGTTTTAGCTTAATTAATAATTATTTTTTAAAAAGACTAATAGCTTTAAAACTTTTAAAATTTATTAAAAAACTTAGCAAACTAAATAAACTAGCTAATAATATAATATTAAAGCATTTATTTAATAATTATATTTAATATTTTATATAGTATATTTTATTATAATTAAAATATAACTAATAATATATATTAAAATATAATTTTATATAAGCTATTATTAATACTATTTTAAATTATTATTAATTTAATAAATTATATAAGCTTAAATTTAAAACTAAATAAATTAAGTTAATTTAATATATAATATTTTATTATAATAATATTATATTAATAGTTTAAATTAATTATAAAAAAAGCATTATATTATAAATTATTTTAGTTATTATATAAAATATAATAATTTTGCAGTTATACTTATTAAAACAATTAAAATATAATTAGTTTAATTTAATTGCTTAAATTTTTAATATTTATTTATTATTAATAATAAATAATATAATAAAAATTAATTAATATTATATAAATAATTATAAAAATATATTTTTATTATTTAATAAAATAATATTATATAAGCTAAATTAGCTTTAAAACGTTTTATATATATTATTTTTAAGCTTAAATAAACTATTTAAAAATATTTTATTAATTTGTTTTATAACTTTTTATTTAATTAAAAAATTATATTTATAATTATTAATAAGCTTTATATAATTTATTAATAAAAAGATTTTTAAATTATATATTTTAATATATATTATATAAAAGCATTAGTTTTATAAAATATATTATAGTTTA
>MU400978.1:0-16964 GCA_022578965.1 Xylaria sp. FL1777 | reverse complement strand
TATTATAATTAATTAATAATTATTTAACTAGTACTTTAAAACTAAAAAAACTAAAAAAAACAAAAAAAAAATACTTAAAAAAGTATTAAATAAAGATTTAAGTAAATTAATAAAGTTTAAAAACAATAATCCTAAAATATATTTAAAGTTAAATATTATAACTATAAAAAAAAAAACATTTTTAAAAATAATGCTAATCTAAAAAAAAAAACAAAAAGAAAAGCTATAAAAAAGGAAAGATTTTTTAACTTAAAAAAAAAGTACAAATTATAAAAGTTCAAAACAACAAAAAACAATAAAACGATTTAAAAAATACATTTTTAAAGCAAAAATATAAAGTTGCTATTTTAAGTTAAAATAAAAATACTATATTAAATAAATTTAAATGCTTTATTTATATAAGTTAAAAGAACGCTAAGAGCTTTTTTTGCTTTTTTTTGCAACTAGCTAGATTTATGAAAACACTTGCGTAGCTTTAAGAACTAAACTTATAAAGACCTGCTATATATAAAACAAGCCTATATAAGTAACAACCTAAAAAAAAATAAAAGTAAAGATAAAAAAAGCAAAAAACTATAATGCAACTTTTTTAATATAAAACTAGCTATAACTAGCTAATAGTATAAACTTAAACTAGTAGTAGCTAGTAATAAGCTTAATGTTAAACTTGTAGTACTACGCAAACAAGCTAAATAAAGCAATAATAAACGCTAAAATCTTTCTTAAAAAAAACTTAAATAAGCAAATTATTTATAATGCTTGCTAAGTTATCGAAAAGTTATTAAAAGCATATTATTTTTAGCAAATAAATAAGCAGCTATAAGCAAACAGTAGTAATAAAAATAGCAAACATGCTATTTAAAACTTGTTATAAGCATTATTAATAAAGCAAAAAAAGCTTGCTATAAAAGTAAAATTGCTATATGTATAAATCTAACAATTTAAAGATTGCATAAATAAGCAAGCTAAAATTGCTAACTTTTTTTGCTAGTAGCTTATATTTTATGCAAATATGCTACAAGTAAACAGCAATAAAAAATTTTTATGTATTGCTTTATTAATTTACTTTAAAGTTATTATAGCAATAAACTTTAACTAAGCTATTATTATAACTTTTGCTAGCTATAAAGCTAAAGTAAAAACAAAGTTAATTATAGTATAAAAGCTAAACTAAGCAATAAAAGCAAATGTAGTTTAAACAGCATATAAATTATTAAATAACAATTAAAAAGTTATTTTTAATAAGCAAAAAATCTGGACTTAAATGCTAGTAAATATGTTATAAGCTTGTTAAACGTTTAGCAAAAAATCAAAAGTGCACTTTTAATTATACTAGCTAATAGCTTTAAGCTTACTAATTAAATAAGTGCTAAAAAAAAAAAAAAAAAAATGCTAGCTTAACTTAAGCTAGTTAACTAAAAGCTAAAAATTAAAAAGCTGTTTTTTTTATTTTGCTTATTATAGCGCAAGCAAAAAATATGCTTAGTATATATTAAAGTTATAACTGCAAAAAATGTAAATATAGCATATATTAATAAACTTTTTTAAAACTACTGCTATTTTTAAATAGCTTTTTATTTTATAGATATAATAGTAACTTAATGTTATAGCTGCTAAAAATAAGGCTATTAAGCTAGCGTATGCAAAAATAAACAAAAATGCAGCTAGTATAAATCTTTAAAATACGCTAAAAATAAAACAAACTTATGCTTTATACAAACTAAAAAAAAAGCAGCTATATGTTTTTTTAATTAAAGCAACTATTTAGTTTAAGCAGCAAAATGCTTAAAAGCTATTTAAATATGCAAGCTAGCTAAAAACGCTTTTATTTACTGCTTTATATAGTTTGTAATAAAGCTAACTTAAAGCTAACTATGTATTATTATTGCTATAAAAACGCTACGTAAACAAAAAGCTAACAATTTAACAAGCAAAAATACTATTTGCTTAAAAAGTTGCTTACTAAAAAAAACTACGCTAGTAATTACGCAAAAAACAAGATTGCAAACTATTGCTAATATGCTAAAGCCCTAGAACTAACCTAAAAAAAACCCGTTTAAAGATTATTAGTAAGTAGTCTAAGTAATAAAAAGCTACGCTTGCATAGCAAACAAAAACGCAAGCAGCAAAAGCAGCAGTATTAAATAAAAATTAAGCAATACAATTTTTAAATAGTAGCGCTTATATAGTTAGCTATAAAAAGAATATAAGTTATAGTAATAAGCAGTTAGCAGAAATGTTTTTATTTAGCTTTAGCATAGTTTTTACTTACGTGTAAAATTAGGTAGCTTTTAGCATAGCTTTTTAAAGCTATTAGTTCTAAATAATACAATATATATATAAGTTAAAATAAATAAGCATATAAATACTATTTAAAAGTTTTATAATTATTAAAACAAATTGCAAAAAGATATATTTGCTATATAAATAATTAAAGTTATTTAATATATAACTTAAAAAAATAGTTTAACTAAAAATAGCAAACAATAAAAAGTAATAAGTTAATATAGTTAGCAAACTTATAAAACTATAAAAATTTCGAACTATTAAAGCTTAAAATATAACTTAAAGAAAAATTATATTTAAAAAAATAAAACTATAACTATAAATAGTATAGTTATTAAACTAATTATAAACTACTAAAATATTTAGTTGCTAAATAAACCTAAAAAAATAAAACTTATAAAACTTTAAAACAAAAACAAATAAGATTAAAAGCTATAAAAAATACTACAAAAAAAGAACTAATAAAAATAAACGAAATATTTTTATAGCTTAAACTGCTTTAAATATAACAAAACAAAAAAGCATTAATAGTTAACGCAAAAATTAATATGTTTTAAAAACTAAAGCTAATAATTTAACTAATTGCTAAAAGTTATTATTATAATAAAACTATAATAAAAAATAATAATAATATTTTACGCTTAAAAAATCTAAAACATAATAAAGTACTATAAAATTACTATATAATATATTGTTGTTATTAATATTTATTTAACAAACTAAAAAATAATTAGTTTTTTAAACAAATTATAAAAACAAAAATATAAAACTTTTATAAATTAAAGTAGTTAGTTATAACTATAGTTTACTATAAAGATTTACAAAAATTTGCAATATTTAAAAAAAATTCTAACTATATTTATAATATTATTTTAAAAAAATGTAAAAATAACTGCTATAAATATTACTAGTTAATTAAAGCATAATTATACTAAAAAATAGTTGCTAAAAATAAAAAAGCTTAAAAACTATAATTTAAAGCTTAACTAAAAGCAAAAACAAAATAAAGTATAATAATATTTAAAGTATTAAAAAAAACAAGCATTTAAATATTTTATAAAAAAAAATCAAAAAACAAAATAAATATTTGCTAAAAAAGCAGCAAGTAGCTAAAAAAACTAAAGCTTTATATAAAATTTAATGCAATAACTAATAAAACTAATTTAAAGTTAAACTTATATATTAAAAAAAAAGGTATAACACTTTAATTAACTTAGAAGTATAAACTAATATAATTTTACTTAAAATAGCAAAACAAAATAAAATTTTTTAAAAATATAAATAAAAATTCTAAAAAATTAAAAGATTTAATAAAAGCATTTTTAGCTATAATAATAGTTATATATTTAAAAAAACTAAACTTTTTAATATATTTATATAAAAACACAAAAAGCAAATTATATTAAATATTGCTAATATATTTAATTATAATATTATTTTAAAAATATTATAGCTAAAAACTAGTAATTCTTTAATTTAATAAAAAGTAAAGACTATTAATTAAAAAAATAAAAAATAAAGCAAAAAAATCAAAAAAATCGCAAAAGAAATCTTAAATAAAATATTAAAAGTATATTACAAATTTTATAAACTATTTAAAAAAAAAAAAAAAAAGAACTTTTTAAACATAGCCTATAAAATTACTACATTTTTATTAAGAAAAAATGTTAACTAAAGCTTTATTAAGTATATTATATAAGCTTAAATAAAACAAATGCTTTATAAAAATATATTTAAAAAAATTTAGCAAAAAAATTCTTAAAAAAATCTTAGTTATTTATTAAATACTTTATAATACTAATACTTAAAATAAAAAATAAAAAACAACTAATTAATAAAAAAAAAAACTAATATAACAAGTAATAATTAACTACTAATTATTAAACATAATTATTATTGCAAATAAATATCTTTTTACTTTATTAATAACTATAAAAAAAAATATTAGTTAAGCAAAATAATTTATAACAGTTAATATTTTAAATAAATATTATACTATTAAAATAGCTAAAAAAAAAGAATAAAAAACTACTATATAAATAATACATAAACTATATAAGTATATAGTTATGCTATAAAAACTATAAAACATATTAGCTAGCTTTTAACATATAATAATAATAATTTTATAAAAGTTTTTAAACAAATTTATGTTTATTTACTTAAATAATATTTTAATTTACTTTAAAACATTAAAAAAACATAAAAAATACATAACTTAAATATTAAAAACACTTAAACAAGCAAAATTATAATTTAATACAAAAAAGTATATATAGCATATATAGAAAATCGACTTTTTAAGATTTATAATTACTTTAAAACAAATATAAATTTAACAGTTAAAAATTAACACAATATAAAATTAAAAAATACTTAATTTAGCTATTATTATAAATATATAATAAGCATTAAGATTTTTAAACTATGTTTAAATATTAATTTAAAACTTTAAAAAAATAGCATTTTATTTTACAAAGTATATAAAAAAAAAATACAAAAGAAAATTCTTTTTAATTTTAAAGGAAGCTTAAAAAGCGTTTAAAAAACTAAAACTAAAAGTTATTTTTAACTTTATAGTTAAATTACTTAATTTATAGAAAAAAAAAAGCTAAAAATAAATGCTTTAAATAGTATAATTATAAAAGTTTTAAAACAATTAAAAAACAACAAAAAATAGCACTTAATAGCTTATTACTTTAAAGCATTACAAAACGTAGCATTATAATACTTTATATATAATAAAGAACTGCTTGCAATTATTATAGTACTTAAAAAGTAAAAACTGTTTTTTATAAAAATTATAAAGCTAATTAAAATTTATTTAAATTATTAAAACTTAATAAAATTTATAACTACGCAAAAAATTACTAAATAACATAAAAATTAAATAGTTTTTTTTTTTAAATTTAACTTTAAGATATGCTACATTAAAAAAAAAAAAAACATTTAAACAAACATACTAAATTAACAAAGTTAAAAAAAATTTAAGGTTTTAAAAAAAAACATTTAAGTATTATATCTTTAAAGAAATAAAAGCTTAAAAATTAAAATTATACTTAAAAACTTTATAAATATATAGCTATAATAAGCTTATAACTTAAAAAAGTTAGCATAACTATAAAAATATAAAAGATTAAAAAATAACAAGCTAATGTATAAATATAAGGTTTATTTATTAAAATCTTTATAAAATAAGTTTATTAAGGAATTTTATAAATACTTATTATATAAATACTAAAAAACAATAAAAATAGTTTAATAATTATAAAAAAAGTATAATTTTCTAAAACTATAAAACATAGTTAAATCTATTATAAAAAAGTGTAATATTTATAATAAAGCTAAAGTAGCTTAATATAAGCTTTATAAACTATTATAATTTATATAAATACTTAAACAAGCATAACATACTATTACTTAAAATTTTATTATAGCACTACTTTTATTAATTAATTTAGTTATAAAAATATAATATAATAAAATATAAGTTATTGTTAATAAACTTATTAAGTATGCTTACTTTTTATTGTTTAAAGAAAATATAATAGTTAAATAACTTATATATGCTTTTATACGCTAATATTTAAATAAGCATAAGCTACTAAAAAAAATTGTTTTAAACTAAAATAAATTGTTTACTTTTAAGTTTAAAACTAGTTTTTTTAAACTTATTAGTATTAAACTAAAGTTTTTAATTGCTTACTACTTATAAATAAATAAACAAACAAAAAAAATAAACTAAATATTAAAACAATATTTATAAAGTTATATTAACTATTAATAAAACAATTAAGTAAAACTATTATTAATAGCACAAATTTTATATAATATATTAACAAACAAAAATATAAACATATTTTTGCATAAAGCTATTTATAAATAGTAAATAACTACTAAAAAACAAAAAAAAACATTAATAAAAGCACTTGTTATTTTAACTATAGCACTTTAAATAAAAACTATTGCAATAAAAATCAAAACGCTATAAGCTAAACTATAATTACATTTTTAGTTTTTATAATAATAAATATTAATATATTATAACAAAAAACAAACTAAAAAACTAACTTTTAAAAAAAAAAACAAAGTTTATTTGCTATAACAAAAACAAAATACAAACATTAATATTTTTTAAATTAAAACAAAACAACTAAACAATAAATTAAAATTTAAAAAACTTAGCTTTTTTAAAATTAAAAAAGTTATTTTATTTATTAACTATAAACTATTATTACTAAAAAAGATATAAATTTACTTTGTTTTTTACATTTTTTTATTAAAACTAGCACTTATTAAAACATTTATTAAAATATAACTAAAAATAAAAACAAATTAAAACATTTATAAAGTTAAAAATATACTAAATTTCTATTAAAATAATAATAACATTAAGTATTTTATTAAATAAAAAAAATATTTATATGTTAATAATACTTAAAAACCTAAAAAATACCTAAAAACTGCTAAAATAATTATAAACCAGTTTTATTATTAATACTTTAATTAACTAAAGCTAAAAAAAAAATTAACTTTAAATAAAACGTTTAGTACGTTTTAATTAAGCTTTAAAAAAACAACTAGCAATAGTTATGCTGCTTTAACGTGCTATTTTTGTTTTTTAGCTATATAGCGCTTTTTTGCTTTAATTTGCTTAAGCTTTTTTAAATTACTTAAACTATAAGCTATAGTAGCAGCTATTTTTTTTTACTATAGTTTTCTTTGTTGCTTAAAACAGCAGATTTTTATACTTATTTTTTTATGCTTTTTTATTAGCAAGTTTAAATTTATTTTTTAGCTTTTTATGCTAAAAAGTAAGCTATTATATTTGCTCTAAAAATAAACTTTTAGCGTTATAATTTGCTTGTTTAGCTATAATATATTTAACATATTAATTAAAATCAGATTTTAATATTAAACATTTTATACTATAATAATTGCAGCAAAAGCATAAAGCTATTTTAATTAATTTTAGTTTAATAAAAAAAAGCAAAGCAAAATTTTATTAAGCTTTTTGTTTAAAACGCAACAAGTAAAGTTTTTTAAAAACTTTATTAAACATAATAAGCACAAAAAACAAAAAACAGAAAATAAAAAAAAAAAACTTACAAAAAAGAAAATACAGAATTATTAAAACAACAATTATAAAAGAAAAAAGATAATATTATAAAATAAGCTAACTAAGCTGGTTAAAAGGCCAGATATAAAAAAAGCATACATAAAAAAAGTTTTATTTGTTAAAAAAATATATATTTAAATTACTATAAAGGTTTAATGCATAAACTTAATAAACTTAAGCATTAAGTTTATTAAGCTTTAAACTTAATAAACTTAAGCGTTAAATTTATTAAGCTTTAAACTTAAAACAATATAGCGTTAAATTTATTAAAAAAAGCAATATTTATAAATTATTACTACTATTTCTTTTGTTTATATAATTATATACTTTTTATATTTAGTTACTTACTTAATTCTAGTTTTTTAGCTATTAATTTTTTATAACTGCTAAGCACTAATATATTTATTACTTTTAATCCTTTAAAACCTTTATTAATGCATAATAATAAAAGTACCTTAAAAACCTCCCTAATAAACCACCGTTAAAAATCCTATTATTACTTGCAAATTAAAACCCTAAAGGCAAACCTGTTATATTAATATATAACAAGTTTGTTATAGTATATTTAGTAAGCTAAATAATGTTTTTAACTTTTTAATTTAGCAGCTAGTAAAAATAGCAAATAAAATAACGCTTAAAAAAACTGTAAAAAGGAAATACTAAGCATTACTTTAGTAGTTCTTAAAAGTAGTTAAAACGGAAAAAAAAGCAAAACAAGCGTATTATAAGTTTTAAAGCAAAAGAACTAAAGCAGCATAGTAAGCTTTTAAAAAAAAGAAAAAAGCTTTTAGCAATAAAGTAAAAAAAACGTAAAAACATAGCTAGAAATAAGTATTTATAAAAGCATTTAAAAATTTTAAGTTATTATAAAGCTTAGCTAAATAAGCAAAGTTTGCTTATAAGCTAGCTTTAAAGATTACTGCAATTTTATTGCTAAAACAAACAAAAAATAAGCTGCTTTTTGCTAATATTTTTAAAAAAAAGATAGCTTTACTAATAAAATGCTTTTTTTTTGCACTATTAGCAAACTTATTTAATATACTTAAAAAAAACTTAACTTATAATAACTATTAAAAGTTTATAATTAATATTAATACAAAAAAAAAAGATATAATATTGTTAATATAAAAGTTAGCGCTATAAAAAGCGCTAAAAAATAACTTGCTATTTAATAGCTTTTTTAAAGCTTATAAACTTACTTTAGCAAAAAAAATAGCAATATTATATATTGCTAGCTTTTTATTAAAGTATTACTTAGTATAATTTAAGCAAGCAAAAGTAATAGTTATATTTAAACCTAAAAAGTTAAAAAAAACTAAAAGAACAGCTAAAAAGTAGCACTTTATTATGCTTATTTATATAGTAAAAAAAGTACTAAAAAAAAAGCTATATTATTATATAGCAAAAGTAGCTAAATAAAAAAGCTTTTTGCTAAATAACTAAATAAATAATAAATAAAACAAGTTAATAAATATAGCTATTAAACTAATATTAAAAACAGCAAAAAAAGCAATTAGCAAAAAAAGCATAGCGTTTTTGCTATAGCTAAACATTATAAAAGCTTTTAATACTATTAATAAAAAAAAAATAATATATATTTTGCAATAAAAAAGCTTTTTTTTTTAAATAGTTATATAGGTAAACTTTTTTATATTAAACTGCATAGTATGTTTTTGCTTTAATAAAGCAGTATTTTAGCTAATAGCGCTAAAAACTAAAGTTTTTTAAAAGTTTTTGCTTTTATTTCTTTTTTTCTTTTTGTATATTTTAATACTTTATAATAACTTTATTATATACTAAAAACTAGTAATAATTAGCTTTGCTAATAATACTAACTTTATTATAGCAAACTTAAATATAAAGCAAAACTGCAAAGCTTTAAAAGCAGTATAAAAAATATATAAAAGCTAAGCAAAATAACATAAAATAAAATTTATACTACAAAAAAGCAAATTAATGCATTTTTTTAGTAATAAAATAGCGCTTATGCAAGTAGTACACTTTTTTAATATAACAATATACCTAAAAAATAGCGCAAAGTTTTTAAAAATATAGTTTAATAAAAATATAAAATAAAAAAAATACTTAGTAAAGCTTAAAAAAAAACTAAGCATTTAGTTATACGTAGTAATTAAGCTGCAGAACTTTATATAAAGCAGCAGCGTAATAAAAGCAAAATAAATATATATTGTAATAATATAAAGCATTTTAGCTTATAGCATAATAACTTAACATAAAAACTTTAAAGAAAATAAAACAAAAAGCATTGCTAACTTATTAGTAACAACTTAAAATAAATGCTTTAAACATATAGCTAAAGCTTTTAAAGCAACTAAAATAAAGTACTTAAAAACTAAAATAAAGATTTTTTTTATTAACCTATATTTTAGCAGTAAAACAGCAGCTTGCAAACATTACATAAAAAGCTTAATAGCGAGAAAATTAATCTAAAAAGCAACAAAAAAAATTAGGACTTTTATTTAAAATACAAAAGCCTAAAAAGCTAAAAATTAAACAAAAAGCAAGCTTATAAGCAATAGCAAAAGTATAGCTAAAGAAAATCTAACGTTAGCTTTAAACTTTTAGCAAAAAAAGTAATTAAAAAAAAAAAAACTTAAGATTGTACTAAAAAAAAATAAATAAGCAAATAAAGCTAAACTAAAACAAGCAGTAGCTATTTAGTAATAATTAAGCAAAAGCTTAGCAAAAACAAAGCTTTTAAAAAATATAGCAAATTATTAAAGTATAAAGCAGCTATAATAATATAAATGCGTATTAAAAAAATAAAGCTAAAGGCGTTTTTATATAAAAAAAAAGTTTTAAGCTTTTTTACGCTTTTTTGCAAATATGCAAAAAAAAAAAAAACTTTTTAGCATATAGTTCTATGTTATAACCTATTAAAAAATAAAAAAAAGCAGCTATAAAAAAGCTTTGCAGCTAAACTGCTATAAATTAATAAAAATTTATAACTAGCTATAAAAAAGCTTAAAGCTGCAAGTAATATTATAAAGTAGCTATTTGTTACTAATAAAATAGTAATATATAATAAAGTAGTTAAAATAAAAAAAAATAAAAAAAAAAGAAAAAAAGCAAAAAATAAGGAAAAAACCGGCAAAAAAAGCAAAAGCGTTTTTTTAAAAGTCTTAAAAGATAAAAAAAAAGCTTTTATGTGCTTTTTAAAAAAGCAAAAGGTTTAAAAGCTTTAAAAAGAGTTTTTTTGCTTTTTAATTATTACTTTTTATTTAGCGAGCTAGTTAATAAAAACTAGTTGTTATAAAGTAAAAAAACTTCGAGGTAGTAGCGTAAATATTGTTGCATGGGGTTTTTATTTAGCTTTTTATACGGTTTTACTTATAGGTACATAAGTAAAAAAACCGCGCTACAAAGTAGCACAGCGGGTTATTAATAATATAATTATTATAGCTTTTAAAATAAAAATAAATATTTATAATATAATGCGTATTATTTAATTTAGCTTTATTACTTTTAAAAACTTTTTAAATTTATTATAAAAGTTTAACTAAACTATTTAAAATAATATAATATAAAAAACAGCATTTTTTTTTACTTTTTATTAATATTTTGATTTATTAAAAACGTAAAAAGTTAAACTTTTTAAACTAAAACATAAAAAAAAGCTACTAAAAAACAATTAAAATAATTTATATTTTATAATAAACATAAGCAATAATATATTAAAAAGCTTAACGTTTAATTATATATAATTTATAAGGCCTAATGGCGCAGTGGTATATGCTTAGCTACTTTTTTTAAAGTTATAGGTTTAAGTTTTGCTTAGTTTATAGTTGTTTTGCCTTAAAGCAAAAGTTAGTTTGTTTTTAGTTTAGTTTAAACTGCATGCTTGCTGTACTAAAAGCATAAAAATTAAAAGTTAAATAGCTAAGCTAAAAGTTTAAAAACTTTGCTTTTTTGCTAGTATAGCAACATAAGTAACTAACTTAATATATTAGCTACTATAAAAACGAGCAGCTTTAGCTTTTGCTGCTAACGCTATATAAGCATTAGTTTTTTTATATAATAAATAGCCTGTATTTTTAGCATAATTAAAACTTAAAGCTTACTGCTTAGCGCTAAGCAATTTATAAAAAATATAGTGCTATGTAGTGCTTAAAATCTACTTAATACTATGTTGTTTATAGCTTGCAAAACTTAAGGCTAGCAAAAAAGCACCTTTACTACTAATTAACAGAAAACCCTTTTGTTAGCGCGCTAATTTTTATACTTTTGCATTATAAAGCAAAAGCGCTGCTAACTTAGCATACAAAATTTAAAGCAAAATATTATATAAAAAAGGCAGCAAATTAATAAAATCTGTAGCAAAACTGTTGCATACTTTATATATACAGGTAGTTTTTGCTCTAAAGAAAGTTTTTACTTATATAAAGTTTTACCAAATAGCTACTAATATAGCTAATAGGCCGTTTGTTTAAATAATATAAATTATTATATATAATTTATATTATTAAACTATTAATTAATTATAATTAATAAGCTTAAAAATAAAAATAGTTTAATAGTTAACTTTAAACTAAAATAGTTTAAGCTAATTAAGCTTACTAAATAAACTAAAGTTAAACTAAAATTTAAAAATAAGCTATAAACTATTTAATTAAACATATATAAATTTATAAATATAAAATGCTTTAAAAAATATGCTTTATAGTTTTTATAGCAGCTAAATAATAAAAATATTAAAAAGCAAAAAAATATATAATAAAAAATATACTATAATTTATATTATTATAATTTTAATTAATTATTAAAGTTATTACTAAAAATATATTAGTAATTTTTATCTTAAGTGCTTTAAACTAAAATGGTCCTTGCGTTTATACCTCTTTAGCTATATTACCTCTTTACTAATTATAACCTTTTTTACCTCTTTTAATACAAACTTAGAATTTTGGTTTAAAGCAACTATGTTGATTTTCTTGCTTACGTTTTTATTTAAAAAACAACAAACTATAATTTATTTACGCAGTAACTTTAAATCTGTTTAAAGTCATACTTAATTAATTAATTATTGTATTTTATATATAGTTATATTTTTTTTGTATTTTTTTAACGCTTAGTTTTTATTGCATTATATATTATAAATTTTTTAACCAAAATATTGTTTTTTTTACTATTATTTTTTCTATAATTACTTTGCTTGCTTATATAGTTTATTATACTAGTATTTATGCTATTTCTTATATTTAAATTAACTAATTTTCTTAATACTACTTTTATTATTTTTAACTTTAAAAATAATTTTAATTATAAAAGCAATAACTTAAACAAAAAATCTAATTTTGTATGCTAATAATAAATTATAACAAATATACAAAAGTACTAATATTGCAATTATAATTAAAGCTATAATTTTTGTTAGTTTTTAAAAGAATAGCTTTTATTATAAACTACAACTAATAATTAATTAAAGCTATAAATACATAAAATAATTAATATATTAAAAAACTTTAAAGTTTAACAGTATTTTTAAAAAAGTAGTATTTAAATAAAATTCAAAAAAAATAATGCAAGTTATAATATTGCTAACATTTTTACATTTTAAAACAAGCTTTTTACTTTATTTAAATAACTAGCTTTTACTAAATTTAATTTTAAAGCATTTAAAGCTTTTAATAAAAAGCTTTGCTAAATTAAAAATATTTATAATATGCAATAAATCAAAAGGTTACTTTATTTTTTTTAGTTTTAAATTTAAAACGTATTTTTATGTTTTGCTGCTTTTTTTCTAAGTATTTTTACAAATTAGCAAACTAAGCATAAATCTTATAATGCAACTAAAGCTAATATGCTATTTTTTTATATTATTAAAGTATATATAATTATAGCTTTATTATTAAGTATATATATACTTTTAATAAGTAATTTCCTATAGTAATTTATTAGTATTTACTTTTATAATAATAAAATATAAACTTAAGTAATTAATACTTTTGCTTAATTTAAAATATATATTAGCTATAAGTTTGTTTTAAAACAGCTAAATAAAATAACTAAACAAAATTATATATATAGCAGCTAATTAGCTAATGTTTTAATACTTAAATTAATAAATATATAGCTTAACTTAAAATATATTACTTATAACTTAAATGCTATATTTATATATAATAATTTTAACTTTAAAAATAATGTTTAAAATCTTAGCATAAGTTATAAAAATATTATGCAAAATTTAATTAACTGTTTTATAGTTGCTAGTTTAAACATACTTAACTTATTTATATAGTTATAATAGCATACTATTACTTTTTTTAAAAAAAAATAGCTTTTTTTTTATTTAATGCTAATTTTAGCTTATATAAGTAAAGCAACTAATTATTTATTAGTTTATGCTGTTTGTTTTTTATTTAAATTATTATATTTAAAAAAGTTTGCTTTATTCCTAAATATTATATAACTACAAAATAACATTAGTTATATTTTATAAACTTTCGTTATTTATAAAAACAAAAAAAAAATATTTAAAATATATTAAGTTTATAATATTTTATTTTATACTATTTTAAATTATTAAAACTATAATAAATAACTTGCAATAGTATATAAAAATTAAAAAACTATATTTTTTATTTAAGCTATAATAGCTGCTTAAATAAAAGCAAGCAATATATATAACTATAAACAATAAATGCTTTTTATACTAGCTTTTTTTTATATTGCGCTAAATTTTATTTAACTAATTTTTTAGACTTTTTAAAATCTTTTTATAAAACATAACATATAATTTTTTAGCTGCAAGCAACATATTAAAAAAAATAAAGTTTAATATTATTAAGCCTTTATTTGCAGCACACTAAAAAAGCAAACAAATTTTTAACTAAGCTACTAGTTATTGCGCAACTTAAAAAAAGCACGTAAAATAGCTAAATAAGTTCTAAATATAAGAAAGCTTAACTATTATAACAAGGCTAAAAGACTAATTAAGTTATAAGTAGCTGCAAAAATATAAAAACAAAGGCTTTTAAACATAAAGCAAAAGTAGCTAAGCATTAATACTAGCTCTTTTTTAAGTTAAAAAAAGTCTACTATAATTATAAAGCAAAAGCTAAAGCATTTATTATAAAGCTATTTACTATTTATAGTTTTAAAAAAGCTGCTTATTATAAGTTTACGTTTATAAATTCCAAAGTAAAGCACAATATAATAAAATACTAAAAATAATAATATAAAATTACAAACATAAAACCATAAAAGTTAAAAAGCATATATTATAAAAAAGCAAAACAATTAAGCAACTTTATTAAGCATTAAACACTAAAATTCTACTAAAACTCTTAGCTACTAAATATATAATAATGCTAACCCTTAAAAATTATATAAATACCTTTTAACTAGCTTATTTATATAAAACCTCTAGCTTTTTTATTTGCTGCAGCTTTTTTTGCTTTTTTAATTATAACTTAAAGTTACATATTAGCTATAAACGTAGCTTAAATATTTTTATTAGTATAAAAATAGCATATAGCTATATAAGCTTTAATAAACAATCGAAGTTCTTTATTAATTTTTTTAAGCTAAAAAATTATTAGTAGTACTTAAAATTAAAAGAACTTTAACAGTTAAAATAAGCATAAAGTAAAGCTTAAAAATATATAAACATTAATATAATTAAAAGTACTTATAAAACTATAACTGCTACTTTTAATGCTTACTTTGCTTTTTTTATATTATAAATACTTAGCAAACTTACTAATAATATTATAAGCATAAAAATTATTAATATTTTTATATAGTTAGCATAAAAAAAACAGCAATAAAAAGTATATAACATATTATTATAACATAAGCAATATAGTAATAGCATAGCTTAAATATTTTAGTATGCTTAATAAATATAAATTTTAAAGCTATTAGCAATACTTTAGCGCAAAGCACTAAAGCACTTACTTTTATTTTAAAAATTAGCATTATAGCAAAAAAGCATAATAATAAGCAGTTATAAAAGCTTAAACTATATAGTAGTAAACTGTTAGCTACTTTATTTAGTACTATAAATTAAATAACTAATAAAAACTGCAGCAAAATAACTTATAACTTTAAATATATAAGCTTAATACTAGTTAGCATATATATTTAGGCTAAACTAATTATAAATACGTACTGCAAAAAGTATAGTAGCTATAACAAAGTAAATTTTTGTATAATTATAACGCATTAGCAACTAATTATATTATAAACTAAGCACTTTAATATATTAAAGCAAGCATAAGCTAAGTATATAGTAATAATAGTAATAAAAGTAATAAAATTAATAGTTAAAAAAGAAAAAAATTAGCATAAATAGCTAAATAAAATAATTTATTACTTATTGCTACTTTATATTGCTTAATGCATAAGCTATTTATAAGCTATGTTTATTTAGTAAACTTACTATAAAAAGTACAAAGGCAGCTTAAAAAATAAATATATAAAAAGCAAACTAAAAAGTAACAAGTAATTAACTTTGCTTATAACTTAGTTATAACTTAATTATAAAAAAACTAGTGCAGCAAAAAGCTAGCAGCAATATTAAAGCAAGCAAACTACAATATATTAGCAATATAATAAAAAAAGGTTTAAAAAAAAACTAAAAAAAAAAAGCAGCACATTTAACTAAATAAATGCTAAAACTAAAAAAACTGCTACAAGTAGCACAAAGTAAGCAATAATACTAAAGCAAACAAACTACAAAGCAAAAAAAATACAAAAAAAAAAAAACTACGAAATAACTATATAAAAATGCATATACCTAATTAATAGTATAATATAAATAAGCAAACAACTTAAAAGCAAAAAAGTAAAAAGCAAAGCACTTAATAAAATTATAGCAAAACTAATGCAACCTAAAAATAAATACAGAATATTTTTACCTAGCTACTAAAAAAAAAGTAAGCTGCTTATAGCTTGCTTTTAACCTATAAGCACAGTTTTTACTTATATATATAAAAAATAAAAACTAGCATAGCTAATAAGCTGTTAGCCCAAGTAATATAATATATATATATATTATTAAGCCTTATTATTATTACATAATAAGTTTTATGCCTATAAATTTAGTATATTATTTTTTAATAAAGTTTAACTAAATTATATTTAAATAGCATTAAAAAGTATAGATTTTATATTATTTAAGCAAAAAATTGCAGCTTTATAATTTTAATAGTTAAAATATGCAAATTAAACAAAAAAATATACTTAAAATAAAAACAAATTAATTAACATTAAGTTTTAAAACTATTGCTAATATATAAATATTATAAAATATTTACTTATAATAACTATAATAGTTTAGCTTAGCAACTATAAAGTGTTATATTAAATTATTTTTTATTTTTTTATTTTTTTTTTATAAAAAAAAATCTAATAATTATAAACTAAAAATGTTATATTTTGCTTAGTTACTTTATTTTAATGTTATAAAACTAGAACTTGCAACAAAAATACTATAATTAAGCTTTATTTAATATATTATAGCTAAAAGCAAATAAAAAGCTATTAATTTAGCTTTAAAGCATATTAATAATGCTTTTATAATTAATATAAA
>MU400977.1:0-17084 GCA_022578965.1 Xylaria sp. FL1777 | reverse complement strand
TTAATATTTATATATTTTAAATATTTAATTTTTTAAATATTTATAATTATAATTAAACAATTAATAAATTTGCTTTTTTTTCTTTTTAAATATTTCTTTTTTAAAGCTTTTTTGTTTTTAACAAGTTTTATTATTATATTTAATAAGTACTTTTAATACTATAGTAATATAAACTTAATTTATAATTTATTTAAGTATATAGCTAAACTATTAAAATATTTTATATTTACTATTATTTGTTGCAATATTTGCATTTTTTTTTTTTGCTTATGCTTATTGCTTTTTAAAGGTTTTATGTGCTGCTTTTTTTGTAGCTTTAGCCTTTTTTGCAATTTTTGCTTTTTTTTTAACTTTGGCTTTTTTTTAGGCCTTTTTTTTTTTTAGTTGTTTCTTTTTTTCTTGTTTTTTCTGTTTTTGCTATGCACGTTTTTTATTTTTTTGCTTTTTAAGTTCTGCTTTTTTTTAAACTACTTATGCCCTATTAATTTTAGCTAAACAAGCATTAATAGCTTTAGCATTTTAGTTTTTAGCCTTTTAAAAAGCAGTAATAATTCTGTTTAGCAAATATTTATAAAAATGTAAAAAATGCTATTATTTTAGGTTATTTAACTGTTTTACTTGCTAAAATGTTATAAAAAGCTTTTTTTTTTTAGTGCTTTATAGCTTTGCTAAATATATAGCATATATAATATAATTAAAAGCTGCAAACCTATTTATAATATAATATTATTTAAGTTTATTTATAGCAAGCTAAGCAATAGTAAAAATATAATTGTATACTTTGCAGAAAAATTTAAAAAAAATAATAATAATACTAGGGTTTATAGCCTTTAGTAAATAATAACTATATAGTTAATTATATAAATATTAGATTATTTTATAATAAATAATAATGCTTAGCTTTTTTTTAATCTTAGAATTAATATTGCTTTTTATAGCAATTTGCTATAAAAACTTGCGTTATATAATGCTTTTATGTTTTTTATAAATAGTACTAGTAATTATAATAATAAATTACTTAATATATTTTTTTTGTTTTATGCGCACAAGTTAACTAAGTAGCTAGTTTAATATATTAGTACTTTAAAATAAAGATATAATATAGCTTTTATAGCAGCAGTTATATAAATTAATATTTATACTAGCAGTTTTTAAGCTATAAATAAAGACCTAAATAAATAAGTTAAGATTATTAAAATTAGCTATAATGTTTAAGCGCTTTTTATTGCTTTAATAAAATGCAATAGTTTGTATATCTAAGTTTAAAATTTAGAAAAAAATAAAAAGTTCTTTAAGAAAAAATAAAAATGTATTAATATAATAATATTTAAGTACTAATATAAAATAGCAAAAAAGTAGACTATAAGGTTATAAAACGCTTTAAAAAATAAAATATTTATTTTATTAAGTAGTAAGGCCTTAAAAAAGGAAATATTTATTTTATTAGGTAATAAGGCCTTAAAAAAGAAAATATCTATTTTATTAAGTAATAAAGCCTTAAAAAAGAAAATATTTATTAAAACAAATATTCTTTTTCTTAAAAGCATATGTTAGATAAAAAAGAACTAAGAATACTTATTGCTAGGTTTATAAAAATTCTGCTATAATAATTACTTAGTTTAAAAAAGCTATATTATTTTTTTTTTTAAGCTAAGTTATATATGCAAAAACTTAAAAAATAATATAAGCTAATAGTAAACTGCAAATAATAATAAACTTAAACTGTTTAATGTAGTTTAATAAAATAGTAGCACATATATTTTTTTTAGTAAGTTTAAAAATATATTATGCTTTTTTATTAGCAGTTTACTAAATAATATTATATATTTACTAAATACTTATAGCTACTACTAGTTAAAACTTAATAATTAGGTTTTTAATATTATTAGCTTTAGTACTTTTTGCTTTTGCTTTTTTTTTACTTTTAGCATTTATATTAGCTTTTTTATTATTGCTAAAAGAATTATTAGTTAAAGTAAGCTTTTTTTTAATAAAGGTAAGCTAATTAGTTTTTTAGTTTGTTTTATTTTTAATGTTTTTTTTTAAGCGTAAAGTTTAAACATTATTTAGGTTAAAAGCTATAATATTTAACTTGCGCTAAACCTTAAGGTTTAATATAACTAGGTTTATAATTTTATTAGTTTAGTAGTAGCCTTATTTAATTTAGCTAATAGCTATAATTGCTAGACTTTTTTTATCTAAAAATGCAGCATATAATTAATTTTTATATATAGCAAACTATTTTTAATATTTCTTTTTGCTTTATTTATTTAAGAAAACATACATTATAATAAACTTAGCTTTAAATAAATTATTACTTAAAGCTACATTTTTGCTGTTTAAAGTTTTAATTTTAGTGCTTATATTATAACGCAAAAAAAGCTATTTATAAATTATACTAATTATAATTTTGCATAAGTTAAAGCTCTAGTTATATTATTTAGCAGTATAGCTAAAAAAGTTAAATAATACTGTTTATTACTTGTAGTTTTTACTTTTATAAGCTTTACTAAAGCATTATATATTTTTAAAAGCACTATTGTTATTTATATTTACTATTAACTTGCTAGTACTACTAATAGCTAAATGCTAAATGCTATTAATATTAATATAAAGCATTTTTTTTAATAGCTAAAGTAAATTAAAGCTTAGTTTATATAGTTTTAGCTTATTAAAGTTAAATAAAAATAAAAGCAGTATTAATAGCTTTATAAAGCTAAATTATAAATATTTTAATATATTTTTTAAGTAATTTATAAAAAAAGTTGCTAAACAAAGAACTATGCTTTTTTGTTGCAAGAATTAAATTAATTAATATATTATACTATTTGTGTTTTTATAAGTATATGCTTTATTTATTACTAGTACTTTAAAGTGCTACAAAGTAAATATACTATAAACTTTGATTTTAGCATTTTTTTTAACCGGAATTCTTTTGTTTTTATTATTTATATTAACTTAGCTTAAGGTTTACTTTTTTTAGTAAATTAAGTTTTTTACTAGCTTAAAAGCTTTAAATAAATAGCATGCATTAAAGGTTAAAAATAAAAAAACAAACATAATTTTGCTAGTTTGCTTTAGTTAGCAAAAAGTCCTATATAAAAAGTATAAAAAACTAAATATTTAATAATACTAATATTAAATATTTAGTTTTTATTAAGTTATATATACTTTTAGTAATATTAGATCTAAGTTTTATATTTTAGCAATAAGGTTTTATTTGTTAAAAATGCGCTTTTTTTTTAATTTGTTAATTTTAAACTTGCTATTATTATAAGCTAAATATACGTTAAAGTTTTCTTAAAAAAAGGATTATAATATATTATAAATTTACGTAGCTATAGAAAAAAGTATAAAAATAAATAACAAATAATAAATTTTTTTATGTTTAAATATAGTAATATACTTTTTGTAGTAAAAGTTATTTAGTATTTTACTATAGGTTACTGTTTTTCTAGTTCTATATTTATTTGCTATAAAAGCAAAGTTAAAAAAGTTAACAATTTTAGTTAATATAGCAGCTATATTTGTTTTTAATATTTATTATTAGCAAGTATTATTAAAAGAAATAAAAATTTAAATATTTATAATAAATATTTTATTTTTTAAATACTTAAAAGCTTATAAAATAAAATAAGTAATAAAATATTTAGTTTTTTAAAACCTATTTTTATTTATTTATAAGCTAGTATAATTAAAAAGTAGTTTTGTTTTTAAATGTTATTATAGCATTTTGCTAGTTTATTTTAAGGTATAATGCAGCATTTATAACTAATTAATTTTAACTTTTAGCGCTACTTAATATATATTTTATAATTAGGTTATACTTTTTTTTGCGGTCTTTTGCTTTTTTTCTAGCTTTAGCTTTTATAATATTATTGTTTTAAAAATCTAAATCTTTGTTTAAAGAATTAGCTCTAGTAATTATTATTATTTCTGCTGTTTTATTTAAAGCAAGCTTATTAATAACTTTTATATTGTTTGCATTAATAATTGTTTTAATTTTATTTGCTTTGTTAACTTTTAGCAAAAGTAGTAAATTATTTATTTTAGTTTTATTAATAAAGCCTTTAGTTTAAATATAAATATATTTTATATTAGCTATGCTTAAATGTAGTAAATCTATTATGCTTTAGTTTATAGCAATAAATATATATTGCTTTATTAAAAAATCTATAAAACATTATAGCTTTACTTAAGTATTATAATTTATTATGCTTTTAAGTATTGCTGCTTTATTTTTTAGCTGTTTTTTAATGCTATTAATATAACTTATATAAGGAAAAAATAATATTACGTCTTTTATTATTACATTAAAAAAGCTAGCTTAGCTTGCTGCGTTAGTTTTATTAAAAAATATAGCTAATAATTTATAGTTATTTTTTTAAATATTAAAAGCAATAGCTTTTAGAACTATAATAATAGTTAAAAGCTATATTACTGCTTTTTTCTGCTTATAATATATAAAAGATCTATTATTATAACGTTTATACTAGTAAAACTATATAAAAAGTAATGCTTTAGTTTAATTTTTCTTAAAAATACTATAAATAAGCTTAATGCTTTAGCTTTATTAAATATAAAAATGCTTTAAGTAAGTTTATAGTAGCTTAAAAGCTGCTATAATTATAGCTATTTTTAGTATATTTGCTGTTTGTTAACTTTTTATAATAGTTACTACAGAAGGCATTTTACCTTTTAAAAATTAATAACCTTGCTACAAAAACATAAAGTAAGCTATAAAATTATACTTTTTAAGTAGGTTTACTAAAGCATTAAGTTTGTTTTTAGTACTAAAGTTATATATTATAATATATTAAACTATTGCGCTAAAGCTATTTTATATTAAAAAAAAATCAGGATTTTTTTAAGTTATACTTACATTTTAAAATTAGTAATAAAAATATAATGTTACTAATGTTACAACTATATTAATATAACTATACTTAAGCACACAAAAAACTAAATATTTTAATTATTATTAAAATATTCGGTTTTTTAAAGTTTTAGTATAAAAACAATGTAAAAAGTAAATATTTACTATAAGTATTTATAAAGAAAGTAAACTTGTTTTAAGTTTTAAAGTAAAAAATAAATGTTAATATTTTACTTTATATCTTTTGCTTTTTTATTTTTATAAGTTATATATTATACTTTTTAACGCTATTAATATTATTTTAGTTTTATATAACTTGTTTAAGGGTTACTTTTTAAGTAAAAAGTAAAAAAACAGCAGAAATACTTGCATTATAATTAGCAAAATACTAGGTTAGCTAAAGGTTGCTAAAGTAAGCAGCTAAAATAACCTGCATATTTTAACTATTATTAGCTATTTTTTTTAAAAAGGTTTCTTTTTAGCTTATAATAATACTTTTTAGCTATAAGCCTAGGCCTTAGTAATAATAAAGGCTTTATAAACTAAATATTTAAAATAGCAAGCATAAATAGTTAGTATAGCTAAGCTAAAAAAAAAAGTTATAAGAAGAACAAAAAAAGCAAACTAAAAAAGGCTTAGCAAAAATTATAATAAATATTTTATTTTTAGGACTTTTTATAATTATTAAGCTAGTATATAATTATTATATAGCTTTAAATATTTTATTTTTAGTAATTATTAAGCTAAAGTATAATTATTATATAGCTTTAAATATTTTATTTTTAGTAGTTTTTATTAGTTATATTTTAGTTCTAGGTTTTACTATAGTTACTTATAATTATTAGAATTATAACTACTGTTTGTTTTTAGCTTTATATTATTTATAACGTTTATTTTGTTCCTTTTTTTGCTAGTTTTACTGCTATTAGTTAGCTTTTTTGCTAGCTTACGTTATATAGTTAGCTTTATGTTTAGCTTTTTGCATAATATTACATATTTTATAAAGATTTTCTCTGTTAATATGCTTATTTTATATAGCAACTTAAATGCTAGTACTAAACTATTAGCTTTTAAGTTTTTTAGTTTAAGCTGCGCTAATAAATTAACAAAAAAAAATAGCAGTTCTGCAGTATTAAAAAATATGCTAAAGCAAAATATACGTAGTTAAAAAAACATAGTAAGTTGTTTAGTAAGTATATAAAAAAGCTGTTTAAAAAACATGCGCAAAGAACTTTTGCTGCAATAGTTAAATAAATATTAAAGCATAGCATTAAAACTAAAATAAAAAGCATTGCGTTTTTATTACATAAGTATTATAACATATAAGTATATATTATAGCATGCTTATATAGTAGCATTATAAACTTAATTAAGCAACTGCAATAAATATATTAATATAGTAACTATTAAAGCTTTTTTAAATAAATAACTTATGTTATTATATAATAGCTTTTTTTTTACTATATTATAGCGCAATAGCTTTAAGTAGTTATATTTAAAACTAAAAAAATCTAACTTTATAGTAATATGCTTAGATAATTAAACATAAAAAAACTTGGTTTTTTTAAAGTTTAGCGTAATAAAAATATAAAAGCTAGCATATATTTAATAATAGTTAGACTAGTTATTAAAAAACAAACATATAATGTTTTTACTAGTAAATATAGCAAGCTAAACTTTTTAAACCTTATAATACTAAAAAGTAAAGCTTTTGTTTAATTAACTAGCATAATTATTTAAAGCATTAAGCATTAATGCTACATATATAAACTAGCTTTAGCGTTTATTTGTGTTATAATTGCTAAAATTATAAGTTTTTGTTTTTAGTTTTTATTATTGTACAAAAACAAAAAGTAAAAAGTTAGCATTATTAAATAGCGCTGTTTTGTTTGCTTAAAAGCTTTTAACCTTAGTTTTGCTTAAAGCACTAAAAACCTAAAAATAAATATAGTAAACATTAAATAAGCTAAAAAATTAAAAGTAGCTTTGTATATAGTTTAGCTAGCTTTTATATAAAATATTATATTATGCTTAGTAAAAAAGCTTAAGCTTTTTAAAATATAACTTATAAGCTTTAAAAAACTTTAAATTATATGCGCAAGCAATTAACTATAATGCAAACTTAAAAGTTTTGCTATGTAGTAGCTATGCTTTATAATGTTTAGCAAAAATAATAGTATAGTTAGCAATGTTTTAAAAGTTATTTAGTAGTATTGTTTTAAATTGCTTATTTATGCTTAGTATACTTTATGTTATATTTTGCTAAGTTATTTTTAGTTAATTTTAACGCTTAAAAAAAAATAAGCAAAGCTGCTTTAAAGCATAACTTATAAGTTAAAAAATATACTACTTAAATATATTGTTTAGCACTTATAACATGCTATACTTTTGCACTATGTTCTTTAAGCTAAGCTTTTATAATAGCTTTTTTAACCTGTTAAGCATGCAGTAATTTTAAGTAATATGTTATAGTTATAGTACTTAAAAAAAAATACTGCTAATATAAGTTTGCTTAAAAAAAGTAAGCAATATTTAGTTTGTATATATATATTTAGTATATTTAATAGTATTAAACTGCTTTAGTAGTGCACTGCTATTAAAAAGTGCAAATATTGCTAGCTTTTTAATAAGCTTAATAAAACAAATAGCAAAAGTAAGCATAAAGTTATTTAGCTAATATATTAAAACAAAAAAAAAAAAGTTATAAGTAGTAAAATTAGTTAGCAAAAACAAGTAAGTAGTTTGCTAAAAAAGCAGTTTATAAAAATCTATAGCAATTATAATATAAAACTAAAGCATATAATATTTATAGCGTATATTATAATAAAGCAGCATAAAAGCATTAAACAAAGTAAATAATATATAGTATAACTAGCTTTTATAAAACTAAAAAGCATTAAAAAAAAAAAAAAAATCAGGTAATATTACTTTTTGCATTAATATTTTAGCTTTGCTTTAGTAGTATTATTTAAATAAGTTTAAACTAAAAGGCAGCAAATCAAACTACAATAAATCAAAAAAATAAAATTTTTTTATAAATGTTTATATATATTGCTTATAAAAATTATACATTTTAACCTTAAACAAGGCTATTTTTTTAATATAAAGGCTAGCTAAAGTAGTTTTTACTATTTTTAGCTTTTTTACATCTTAAAACATATATTATAAATATAAATATAAACAATATTTTTAAAATAAGCTATTATTATTATAAGCTATTTTAACTATACATGCTAACTTATTAAGCAGAATAAACAAAAGTATTATATTATTAGTTAAGTAAAAAGGTTTAATAATATAAAGCACGTTTTAAAAAGCAAAATTAACTTACGTAACGTTAAAATAAAAGTACTATTAGTTTACTATTAAAAAATAGTTCGTATAAAATTTCTATAAAGCACTTTTTGCTAAGTAGCTTGTAATTATATTTTTAATATTATGTTTTTATAAAAAAAAAATAAAGCTAGCAAAATAGCTAAACAAATACTAATTATATAAGGTTTTAAAGTAATTTTAAAACAGTTTTATATATTTGTATAAAATAGCGTACTATAACTAAGTATACTTAAAAAAGCTAAAGCTTTTTGCTAAAGCTTGCTAAATATTTGCTTTTGCTTTAGCTTAAGCAAAACTAATAAAATATTAAGCAATAATTGCAAAAAAACAAAAAGCATGCAAAACAAATAGCATATAGTTCTTTACGAACTGTTTTTATATTTTAAATAGCAAATAAGTAGTTTAATATTTAAAAATCAAAAAAAAGTAAAAAAAAAGAAAATAAACATAGTTATTAAAACTATATTAAAAAGAGCTAAGCTGCAAATTCTAGGTTTTATAAAGTTTTACTAAGTTAAAAATGCAGTATGCATTTTAAGCAATAAAAAATTAAAACAAAAATAAATAACTTAAAGTAAATATTGCTAAAAAAAATATAGCAAAAAAACAAAGCTATATAAAATAGCTATTAATATTATATTAATAAGTAATATATATTTATTAATAAATATTATAACAAAAGGCTTTAGTAAATAAAAAAGAAAGCTTAAGCTTATTAGCATTAAAAAAAGTATGCTAAAAAAAGATCTATAAAGCTTTTAGCTTAAAACAAAATAATAAAATGTTAGTAAAATTATTATGTTTTAAAAAATCAATATAAAGAGTTAAAAAGCTTTATATAAAATAATTCGTTATATGTTTTAATATATAGCTAGCTATATTAATTATTTCTTTTATATAAATAAATTAATATAGTAAATATAATAAAATAAATAAAAAATATATAAAGAAAAAAAATAGCGTACAAAAAACTAAATATTTAAGAAATAAAAAGAACAAAAGAAATAAAAGAGTAAAGGCTTATAAAAAACTAAATATTTTAAAACATATAGTCTTTTTTTTTTTAAAAAAGACTATATGTTCTAAAATATTTAGTTTTTTATAGGCCTTTATATATATATAAGCAGTTTAAAAATACAAATAAAAATAAAAAAACACAAAAAAAATAAAAAATAAAGCATACTATAGTTGCATTAATAAAAGTAAAAGTATAAAATTTGTTTTTATATATAATAATGCGTATTATTAAATAAAAAAAAAAACTGCTAGCTAAGCTAATTATAGTAAACTAGTAGTAAAGAAAAAAAAGCAAAAGTAAAAAAACAATTTTTGTTAAAAATAAAAGCTTTGCTAGCAATAAAAACAAAAAAATTTTGCTGTAATGAAGTAAAAAAAAAGTTAAGCAATAAAGCAACAGGTTTATTTAGAATACAGAACGTAAAAAACAAAAAAAAAATCAAAAAAAAAGAAATAATTAGTTTTAAAGCGTTTAAAATAGTGCTATTACTTTTGTTGCTATTAAGAAAGCCTAAATTACTAGAACTAAAGAAACTTTAGAATTAAAAACAAGCAAAAAAAGCAAAAAAAAAAGAAAGTTCTAGTTTAAGCAGTTCAAAATTTATAGCATTACTATTGTTTAAATTTAAAAAAGCAAAGCTATTTATATATAGCAGTTCTAAAGATTGCTTAAACAAAAAAGTAAAAAGTAGCAATAGCACTTAAAAATAAATAAAAAAAAATTAAGTAATTAAAAACAAAACATTTATAAAAAAAAAAAAAAAAAATAAGCAAAATTAGCTCTAAATAAAATAACAGTAATACAAAAGCAAATTAAAAGTTAAAAGCAGTAAAATAAAAAGATAAAAATATATAAGTGCCAAAGTGTTTTTATTAAAAAACAAGTTAAAAAAAAAAATACAAAATTAATTAAAAAGTTTAGCAGCTTTTTGTTTTAGTTTAACAATTTGTTATGCTTAAACTTTTTTACGTTTTTATTAATTACGTTTAGCAGCTAATAAAAGCATAATAATTAAGCTATAAAAAAAACAGTAAAGCAAGCAGAAATAGCAATATAACAAATAAAAGCGCTAAAAAAAAGCAAGCAAAAATAGTAATACAACAAGTAGAAACGCTAAAAAAAAGCTAAAAAAGCGCTAAACAAATATTAAACAGGCACTAAAAAATAAGCTTAATAATAGCGTGCAACTTAAAAAAAAACAAGCTATAACAGAAATACAAGTGCAATAAAGATAAAAAAAAAAAAAAAAAAAAAGAAAAGCAATAGTAACAAAAAATAAAATTTATAAATGAATTTTCATAATGTACATCAAAAGGGTTGTAGTATTGCAAAAAAGTTAATACGTAAAAAATTAAGTATATTAAGCAGCAAAAAAAAGATAATTAGCTTTAAATAGAGCAATGCAGAAGTACTGTTACGCTAAGCTAGCGGATTACAGAAATAAAAGCACGCAAAGCCAGCAAATAATTAGGCATAAAAGCTGTTAGTAAGAAAATCAATGGAAATTTTCACTAAGTCAAACGCATGAACACGCTGCTAACCCTAACCCGAGGAACAGAAAGATAAAAGCTAAAAAAGCGCTAAACGGGCATTAAATAAGCACTAAAAAATAAGCTTAATAATAACGCGTAACTTAAAAAAAAACAAGCTATAACAGAAATATAAATGCAATAAGAATGAAAAAAAGAAAAAAAGGAAAAAAAAGCAATAGTAACAAAAAATAAAATTTATAAACAAATTTTTATAATATGCATTAAAAGGGTTGTAGTATTACAAAAAGGTTAATATATAAAAGATTAAGTATATTAAGCAGCAAAAAAAAGATAATTAGCTTTAAATAAAGCAATGCAGAAGTACTATTACGTTAAGCTAGCAGATTATAGGGATAAAAGCACACAAAGCTAGCAGATAATTAAGCATAAAAGCTGTTAGTAAGAAAATCGATGGAAATTTTTACTAAGTTAAACATATAAACATGCTACTAACTTTAACCTAAGGAACAGAAAGATTTACTAAGCTATTAGCTCTTAAGTTTTTTAGTTTAAGCTACGCTAATAAGTTAATAAAAAAAAATAACAGTTCTATAGCATTAAAAAATGTGCTAAAGCAAAATGTATGCAGTTAAAAGAACATAATAAGTTACTTAATAAATATATAAAAAAGCTATTTAAAAAACATGCATAAAAAACCTTTGCTACAATAGTTAAATAAATACTAAAGCATAGCATTAAAGCTAAAATAAAAAGCATTACGTTTTTATTATATAAGTGTTATAATATATTAGTATATATTATAGCATGCTTATATAGCAATATTACAAACTTAATTAAGCAATAATAGCAAGTATATTAATATAATAGCTACTAAAGCTTTTTTAAATAAATAACTTATATTGTTATATAATAGCTTTTTTTTTATTATGTTATAGCATAATAGCTTTAAGCAGCTATATTTAAAACTAAAGAAATTTAATTATGTAGTAATATGCTTAAACAATTAAACATAAAAAAACTTAGTTTTTTTAAAGTTTAGCGTAATAAAAATATAAAAGTTAATATATGCTTAACAATAATTAAACTAGTTGTTAAAAAATAAGCATATAATATTTCTGCTAGTAAATATAGCAAGCTAAGCTTTTTAAACTTTATAATACTAAAAAACAAAGCTTTTGTTTAATTAATTAGCATAGTTATTTAAAACGCTAAGCATTAATGCTATATATATAAACTAGCTTTAGTATTTATTTGTGTTATAATTGCTAAAGTTATAAGTTTTTATTTTTAGTTTTTGCTATTATGCAAAGGCAGAAAGTAAAAGGTTAGCATTATTAAATAGCGCTGTTTTTTTTGCTTAAAGGCTTTTAACTTTAGTTTTGCTTAAAGCAGCAAAAACCTAAAAATAAATGTAGTAAATGTTAAATAAGCTAAAAAGTTAAAAGTAGCTTTATATATAGTTTAGCTAGCTTTTATATAAAATATTGCATTATTTTTAGTAAAAAAGCTTAAGCTTTTTAAAATATAGCTTATAAGCTTTAAAAAACTTTAGGTTATATATATAAATAACTAACTATAATATAAGCTTAAAGGTTTTATTATGTAGTAGCTATGCTTTATAATATTTAATAGAAATAGTAATATAGTTAGCAATGTTTTAAAAGTTCTTTAGTAGTGTTGTTTTAAACTGCTTATTTATGTTAAGTATACTTTGCGTTATATTTTACTAGGTTATTTTTAGTTAATTTTAACGCTTAAAAAAAAATAAAAAAAGCTGCTTTAAAGTATAATTTATAAGTTAAAAAATATGCTACTTAAATATGTTGTTTAGTACTTATAGCATGCTATATTTTTGCACTATATTCTTTAAGCTAAGCCTTTATAATAGCTTTTTTAACTTGTTAGCTATGCAGCAATTCTAAGTAGTATACTATAGCTATAATACTTAAAAAAAAACACTATTAATATAAGTTTGCTTAAAAAAAGTAAACAATACTTAGTTAGTAAGCATATATTTAATACATTTAGTAGTAATAAACTGCTTTAATAGTGTATTACTATTAAGCAATGCAAATATTGCTAGCTTTTTAATAAACTTAATAAAGCAAATAGTATAAGCAAGCAAAAAATTATTTAGTTAATATATTAAAACAAGAAAAAAAAAGTTATAAGTAGTAAAATTAATTAGTAAAAACAAGCAAATAATTTATTAAAAAAGCAGTTTATAAAAGTTTATAGCAGTTATAATATAAAACTAAAGCATATAATATTTATAGCATATATTATAGTAAAGCAACATAAAAGCATTAAATAAAGTAAATAATATATAATATAGCTAGCTTTTATAAAACTAAAAGGCGTTAAAAAAAAAAAAAAAATTAAGTAGTACTGCTTTTTGTATTAATAAGTAAGCTTTGCTTTAGTAGTATTATTTTAGTAAATTTAAGCTAAAAAACAACAAATTAAACTATAATAAATTAAAAAAATAAAATCTTTTTATAGGTATTTATATATGCTGCTTATAAAAATTATATAACTTAACTTAACATAAGGCTACTTTTTTAATTTAAAAGCTAGCTAGCATAGTTTTTATTATTTTTAGCTTTTTTATATTTTAAAATAAGTATTATAAATAAAAAATTTAACAATATTCTTAAAATAAGCAATTGTTATTATATGCTTTTTTAGCTAAGCATGCTAACTTATAAAGCAAAGTATATAAAAGTATTATATTATTAGTTAAGTAAAAAGGTTTAATAATATAAAGCACGTTTTAAAAAGCAAAGTTAACTTATATAGCATTAAAGTAAAAATGCTGCTAGTTTGTTATTAAAAGATAATTTATATAAAATTTTTACAAAGCATTTTTTATTAAGTAGCTTATAGTTATATCTTTAATATTATGTTTTTATAAAAAAAAAATAAAGCTAGTAAAATAGCTAAACAAATATTAATTATATAAAGTTTTAAAGTAGTTTTAAAACAGTTTTATATATTTGTATAGAATAGCGTATTATAACTAAATATATTAAAAAAAGCTAAAGTTTTTTGCTAAAGCTTGCTAAATGCTTGCTTTTGCTTTAGCTTAAGCAAAACTAATAAAGTACTAAGCAATAATTATAAATAAATAAAAAGCATGCAAAGCAAATAACATATAGTTTTTTACGAACTATTTTTGTATTTTAAATAGCAAATAAGTAGTTTAGTGTTTAAAAATTAAAAAAAAATAAAAAAAAACAAAATAAACAGTATTATTAGGACTATATTTAAAGAAGCTAAGCCGCAAATTTTGAGTTTTATAAAGTTCTACTGAATTAAAAATGCAGTATAAATTTTAAAAAAAAATAAATTAAAAAAAAAATAAATAATTTAAATTTAATGTTGCTAAAAAAAATGCAGCAAAAAAACAAAGCTAAATAATATAGCTATTAATATTATATTAACAAATAATATACATTTATTAGTAAATATTATAATAAAAGGCTTTAGTAAACAAAAAAAAAAACGTAAGCTTATTAGCATTAAAAAAAGTATGCTAAAAAGAAATTTATAGCGCTTTTAGCTTAGTACAAAATAAAGAAAGGTTAATAAAATTATTTTGTTTTAAAAAATTAATATAAAAAGCTAAAAAGCTTTGTATAAAATAATAAGTTATATGTTTTAATGTATAGCTAGCTATATTTATTACTTTATTTATAGAAAAAAATTAGTATTATAAATCTAAGAATAGAAATAGAAACTATAAAAAAAAAAAGAATAGCTTATAAAAGATTAATTACTTTAAAACTAAAAAGAACAAAAAAGAAAGGGCCTTTAAAAAATAAAATATTTTAAGACCTAAAGTTTTTAAAAAGACTTTAGGTCCTAAGATATTTTGTTTTCTAAAGGCCGTTCTAGAAGTATAAATAAGCTAACAATATAAACAAAAATAAAAAGAAATAAAAAAAACAAAAAATAAAACATACTATAGTTGCATTAATAGAAGTAAAAATATAGAATTTATTTTTATATATAATAATACACATTATTAAATAAAAGAAAAAACTGCTAGCTAAGCTAATTATAGTAAACTAGTAATAAAAAAAAAAAAGCAAAAGCAAAAAAATAATGCTTATTAAAAATAAAAGCTTTGCTAGCAATAAAAACAAAGAAATTTTACTATAACAAAGTAAAAAAAAAGTTAAGCAATAAAGCAATAAGCTTATTTAAAATATAAAGCATAAAAAACAAAAAAAAGATTAAAAAAAGAAAAATAATTAGTTCTAAGGCGTTTGAAACAGTGCTATTATTTTTGTTGCTATTAAGAAAGCTTAAGTTATTAGAACTAAAGAAACTTTAGGATTAAAAACGAGCAAAAAAAGCAAAAAAAAAAAAAAATTCCGGTTTAAGCAGTTTAAAATTTATAGCATTACTATTGTTTAAATTTAAAAAAGCAAAGCTATTTATATATAGCAGTTTTAAAGATTGCCTAAACAAAGAAATAAAAAGTAGTAATAGCACTTAAAAATAAATAAAAGAAAATTAAGTAGTTAAAAACAAAACGTTTATAAAAAAAAAAAAGAAAAATAAGCAAAATTAGCTACAAGTAAAATAATAGTAGTATAAAAGCAAATTAAAAGTTAAAAGCAGTAAAATAAAGGCATAAAAATATATAAGTGCTAAAGTGTTTTTATTAAAAAACAAGTTAAAAAAAAGAATATAAAATTAACTAAAAAGTTAAGCAGCTTTTTATTTTAGTTTAACAATTTGTTATGCTTAAGCTATTTTGCATTTCTGCTGATTATATTTAGCAGCTAATAAAAACATAGTAATTAAGCTACAAAAAAAACAGTAAAGCAAGCAGAAATAGTAATACAATAAGTAAAAGCGCTAAAAAAAAGCAAGCAAAAATAGCAATATAACAAATAAAAGCGCTAAAAAAGAGCTAAAAAAGCGTTAAATAAGCACTAAACAAGCATTAAAGAATAAGCTTAATAATAGCGCGTAACTTAAAAGAAAACAAGCTACAATAAAAATGCAAATGTAATAAAAACGGAAAAAAAAAAAAAAAAAAAAAAAAGCAATAGTAACAAGCAATAAAATTTATAAACAAATTTTTATAATGTGCATCAAAAAGGTTGTAGTGTTGCAGAAAGGTTAATATATAAAAAATTAAGTATATTAAGCAGCAAAAAAAAAATAATTAGCTTTAAATAAAGCAATGCAGGGGTACTATTACGCTAAGCTAGCGGATTACAAAGATAAAAGCATGCAAAGCTAGCAAATAATTAAGCATAAAAGCTATTAGTAAAAAAATCAATGAAAATTTTTACTAAGTTAAACGTATAAACATGCTGCTAAC
The DNA here is from genome assembly GCA_022578965.1 of Xylaria sp. FL1777. Classification (NCBI taxonomy): domain Eukaryota; kingdom Fungi; phylum Ascomycota; class Sordariomycetes; order Xylariales; family Xylariaceae; genus Xylaria; species Xylaria sp. FL1777. The sequence goes on along the minus strand of MU400977.1, from coordinate 1,020 downwards.
TTTAACCCAAGGAACAAAAAGATAGCTAAAGCTACCTTTAATATAAGCTTTTATTTAAATATAATTAAATAATTAATTTATAATATTATAATAATATTTAAAAAAAAAAAAAATATTATATTTTTTATTTAATATAATAAAATATTTAAAAATAATTTTATTAATATTAATTAATATATTTTATAAATAAATTATATATATAAATAAATTATATAATATATATATATAAAAATATAATATATTATATATAATAATAATATTTAAAATTTTAATAAAATTAAATTTATAATAAATTAAATTTATTTATATATAATTATTATATATATTAATTAATATAAAAAATATAAAATAATATAATTTAATAATAAAAAATAATTAATAATAATTTATATTATTAATTTATATAATTTATTTATTTTATTATATTTTATTTTTTAAAATATTTTTTATTTTTAATATTAATATAAAAATATTAATTTTTTAATTAATTAAATTATTAATATTAATTTTAATAAATAAAATATTTTAATAAATAAATTTAATTATTATAAATAAATATATATTAATTATTAATATTAAATTAATATAAAAATTAATATTATTTATAAATAAGCAACTTATTTAAATAAATTAGCTATTTTTTATAGTATTATTATATTTAATTATTAATAACTTTATAACTAAAGCAAATATTATTAAAAATTAATTAGATTTTAATTTATTATTTATTTTTATATTTTTATTATAAGTTTTTATATTATAGCTAGTTTTGCTATATTATTTATATTATTGCTAATATAATATATTTAATTTATTATTATTATAATTTTTTAATGTTTATAACTATATTAAGTTTTATATATTTTTTTAAACTATTAAATTTATTGCATTTTTTATTATAAAACTTTTTTTATTTTATAAGCGTTTTTTTTTATTTTTTTAATATTTACTAAATATTTTATTTGCTTTTTAAAGCTTTTAAACTTTATTTTTTATAAAAATAACTTAATATATTAATAT
>MU400976.1:0-17091 GCA_022578965.1 Xylaria sp. FL1777 | reverse complement strand
TATATTTATAATAGCTTAAAAAGCATTATTTTTAATAAAAGCTTTATTTTTATTAGCTAATTTTAGTTTAATTTATATTATTATTTAAAAGTTAAGCAAAAGCTTTTAGTAGCATTTTACTTTAAAACTAATAAATAAATAAAACAAATAAACTAAATCATTAAAAACTATTTTAAATGTTTTATAAATAGTAAATAAACTAATTAGCTTTAATTTTTACTTTAAGTTTTTTTTGCTATAAATTTTATTATTAATTTTATAACTAAACAATTATTTTTTAAAGCTTTATATAGTTATATATTAAAATTTTGTTTATTTATTAAAAATAATTTTATATTAAAAAAGATTTTAGCTATATAAAAACATTTTAATAAGTTATAAACTATTAAAAACAAAATAATAAAGCAATAATAAATTATAATTAATAAATATATAAAATATTATAATAATAAATATAAACTTATAACTTTTAAAACTAAAAACTTAGTAGTATTATTAATAAAAAATCTTAAGTTTAAAAATAAAAAGTTAACGCTTAAGTTTATTAAACCTTTTTAAATTCTTTTTATAGTTAGTTTATAAGCATATTATATTAGTTTTTTAAAATAATATAGCTATTTTTATTTTGTTTTTTTAATTTAGTTGCTTAAGCTTTAAAAAGCTAAACATAAATATAGTTTATTTATATTAAACCTTAAAAATAAGTTAAAAAAATAAAAAGTTAAAAATATAATAAATAAAATAACTTATAATAAAAAAAAATATTATTTTATTAAATAAAAAAGCTAGCTAATTAAGTATAATTAGTAAGTACTTATTATTAATATTATAGTTTTTAAAATAATTAAAAACTTTAAAAAACGCTTAAGTTATAAAAAAAAAGCAAAATTATTAAGCTAACAAAATAATATTAATTTATTATTAATTTAGCTATAAACTAAGGCTTAATTATGTTATATATACTAATTAGTTATTTTTTCGTTTTTAATTGCGTAATAAAAATTACATTTATTATTTTAGGTTTTAAAATATTTGCGCTTTACTAATAAGCTATATGCAAAAACGCTACAAACAAGTTATAAAATCTTTATAAAAAAGCTTTAAAATATTAATTATTAAACTTTAAAACATTTTTATATTAAAAAAAGCTTATTAAATATTTTTATTTATGCTTATTAATAATAATTAATATAGCTTTATATATATTTTTTTTAAAAAAAATAAAAATAGCTTTTTAAGCTATATATTTATAGTTTAAAACTTATATTTTAAGTATAATTAAACAAGCATATTGCTAGCATTAAAAATAGTTTTAATTTTATTAAAAAACTTTATAAAATTAGTTTAAATAAAGCTACTTATAGCGCTTATATAAAAAAGCTTAATAATTTAATAAGCTAAAGATTTATGCTTTATTATTAAGTGTTTATATTTAGTATAATGTTTTTATATTATTAATTATTAGCTAAACTTTATATAAAATAAAAATAAAACTACTTATTTTTATGTTATTAACTTTGCTAATTAATTAAAATTAAGCTTTATAAGTTAATAAAAAACGTAAAAATGCTTTTAAAAAATAAAACTGCATAGCTACAAAATTAATACAATAATTATCTAAAGTTTTTTAAACAATAATATAATTTTTATTTATAATAACTTTTTTATAGTTATTTTTTTAAAAAACAAAAAAATAAACAAACTAGTTTAATAACTTTTAAATACATATTATATTAAAATATAATATAATAAGCAATTAACTTATTAATAAAACTAATTTAAAATAAATATAAATTAATTTATAAGCTTATATAAAATATAGCTATTTATATAGCTTATATAAGCTATTATTTTTAGATTTTTAAATTTGCAAACTATATTTAAAAATAAGTTATTTTTTAGCTAAAATGCTTTTTTAAAACGCTTAAAACAAAGCTAATATACTAACAAACTATTTAAAACTATTACTTTTTTAATAGTTTTATATTTTTTATTTTTAGCTTTAATAGTTTATTTGCAAAGTTTATAAACAAAAGTTATTATAAAAATAAGCTAATGTTTAGCTAATATAAAAACTTTAATATTTATATTAAAATTAAACTTATTTTTTGCATTATTTATATTAAAATTACGCAAAATAGCATTTAGATTTTTATTTAAATTTATAAAATTTAAATTATTTTTATTTTTATTTTTATTTTTTTTTTTAACTTATAAAAAGCTTAATAATATTTATATTTTTATTAAAATTAGAGCTATTTTAAAAAAAAAACAAACTACTAAAACTTTTATTTTTATTACTAAAGTTATTAAACTTTTAGCAAAAAAGTTTATTAAAGTTTTGTTTTATAATAAAATTAAACTTATTTCTAAATAAATTTAAGCATAAAGCAAGTTATAATAATTTTTTATATTTATGTTTATAATTATAGTTTTAACTGCAATTATATTTATGTATACTACTTTTAACTACTGTAAGTTTAAGCAGCATAATCATAATATAAATAATAATTAAAAAAGAAGCAAAAAAAATGTAAAATAAGTATAAAAATAGCAGTAGTAAAGTATATAGCTAAAACTAATTGTTTAGCAGTAACTAAAAAAAAAAAAAAAGAAAAAAAAAAAAAAAAAAAAAAATATATTAATAAAATTATAAGCGCAAAAATTGATATAAATATAGCACAAAAAAAAAATAAATTAAAAAAAAAATAAAATAATAAAAATAGCATTATTAAATTATATATATAAAAAAAATTTTTTATAATTAAAAAAAAAAAAAAAAAAATAAAAAAAAAAAAAAAAAAAAACATATAGTAATAAAAGTATAAGCGCAAAACTTGCTATAAATGTAGCACAAAATAAACATAACTTAATACGTAAATATAAGCATAAATATATAAATACTTTAATTATTATATTATATAAGCATTTTATTTAATATATTATATTTATGCTTAATTATTTTATATTACTTTACTTTATTACTTATATTTAAAATTAATTACTTTAATTAATTTTATTTGTATATAAGTTAAAAATAACTTGATTTAAAAAAGGAAAATAGTTATTATAACTAGGCTACTTAAATACTTTAGCATATATTATAGGTTATATATATATATAAAATATCTTTTCTATATTTATTTCATAGGAGTTTTTTTTTTTCTTTAAGCTTTAGTTTTATTAAATACCTATTATAAAACTAAAGATATATTAACTATTATATTTAACCTTTAACGCTTTATACCTCCCGTAATAATAACTAAATAAACGCAAAATAAAAGCTTTACTAAATATATTACTTTAGTTATATATAAATAAAAAAGCTAAAGCTTTAAAAATAAGTATTAAACTTAAGTATAGCTAATTTATAGAAAATATTTTTATAAACTAATAAAACATAAAATAAGCTATAATAATTGTTATAACTTTTTAAATAAAATATTTTATAATAAAATATTGCTTAAATAATTACTAAATTATTATTTTTATTAATATTATTTTAAAAGTAGCATATATTTTAAACTTTAAGCATACTACTAATAAAAATAACAAACAAATTTTTTAAAAATTATAAAAGTATTAAATAATAAAGCACTTTAATATAAAGGTTATATTAAGCTATTTTATATTTTTTTGCTTTTGTTAGCATAATAACTATATATATAAGTTTATTAAAGCTTTATATTTATATTATATGTTTTATAACTTAATAAGCTAATATTTAAAAAAAAATATTAATAATTAAAAAAGTTATAAATAGCTTATTTAATTTTTAAAAGCAAACTTTAAAGAGCATTTTAGCTTTAAATTGCAAAAAGATTTACGTTTATTGCTTTTAATAAGCATTAAATTTTATTATTTTTTAAAAGAACTAAAAGCAACTTTTTTTAAATTTAATAAGTTAGCTTTTTTACTATTAAGCGCTAAAAATATATAAAGTAAAAAAAAAACGCTAAAAAAAAAACTAAAAGTTAATTATTTTGCTTTTTTAGTGCTTTTTATTTTAAAGCATAAAAAGAGTTTTTAGCAAAAAAAACTAATAATTATACTAAAGAAGTTTTATTATAAGCAATATAAAAACGTTTTAATAATACAAAGTTATTTTGCTATAAATACTTTTATAAATATTTTTCTTTTTAAGTATAATAAGCTAAATATAAAATTTAATTAAGCTTAATAATTTAAAAAAAAAAAGTATAAACTTTTTATAAGTACTTTTATAAAAAAAACGCTAAGCATTTTTAAAAGCTTTTGTTTATATATTTAAATATATAAAAAAGCTAAAACTAGTTTTAATAAAGCTATAATGCTTTTATAAGCGTTAAAGCTTAAGCTATTTTTAAACGTAGCAAAAAAAATAAAAAAAAACTTATAAAACTAAATAAGCAAAAAAAAATAATATTAACTTTATTTAAAAAATGCTAATAAAAATAAAGAACTTTATAATTATAAATATTAAAATAAACTAAAAGCAGCTATATTTTAATAAAAAAAAATTAAAATAAAGTAAAATAGCTAAATAAGCTAACTAGCTAATTAAAATAAGTTTAAGCTAAATTATATAATAAAAATAAAAGTATAAATATTACGCTAAATTTTAAAGTATAAATTTAACTATTATGCTTAATATTATAAAAATTAACTACGGTTGCTTTATTTGTATTATTAAATAGCCTTTTAATTAATCGTTTAATTCTCTAATTTATACATGGCCTAATTGCTTGGATGCGTAAGTTATGACTTATCTCCTTGCAATTGGAGTGTTGTGGTAGATCTTGCGCGATCACACTGCTCCATTTCAATACTCTCTTGGGTGTGTCCTGTCTTGTCGGGTGTATGTACGGCACGCCGCCCCTCTATTGCGCGGCCGGTACCTATCCGGGTACGGCCCGAAGCGTGGACTTTCTAGTTCGCTCCTAGACTAACTCACGGGCCTTCATAATCGGCCGTCGGGAGATAATATGTCTTCTAGTCTATAAGGATCTTCCTGCCTTCCGTGCATCGCGGGCACTAACTATTGTGGGCTCTCTGTCTACGTGTATGTGAAGCCGAGCACCTTCGCTATGGCTTTGGAGAAATTGTTGCGCCTCTAGACTAAGCGTCCGTTGAGGTGTTGGGGGTAATCTATATGAACTGCTAGTGATACCTCTTTGACGCCTCGTCCGGGCTAGGTAGTGACATCTGATCCTTCGTAGGTATATTTTATCCCGTCGAAATAACTAAGTCGCTTTTGGCCTGGCTGAACAGATCAAGTCTCGTGTCCTAGCTAGCTTGGGCGCATGGCCCTTTCTGCTTTCTGCGAGCGATATCTATCGAATGATTCCACTGCTCCTCTTTCACTATCTCAAAAAATTGCCGGACACATCAGGGGCATTCAAAACGATCGGCCGATACCGGGATCCAAGGGCTGTCCAGTAAAATGGAAGCGAAGCCGCAGTATATTCGTAGGGATAGGTTTAGGAGAGAGGGAGACGCTGGGTCAATTGGGTAGAGGGAAATGCGCCAGTAGGTATCGGAGCAAGGATCTGTGCATCAAGCCACCGAAAAATACCAACATATATTGGAGCGAGAAAACCATAAGTGATTGCTCGGCACTCAGAAGACAAGGAGATCAGCTACATCCTTCGCTTCCAGGTATTTTCAATTGATTAATTTAAAGGGAATAAGGCGACCAGTTAAAACTTAATCAACTGGAGCTAAAAGAGAAAAAAAATTCAGGACTAACTGCGTGAGAGAACTCCGTCCTATATATCTAAGTACGTACGCTCATTTCCAGGTTACCTCTATGACTAAGCTAGTTCTAGCCACCCACTTCACTCTAAATTGTGCCCTAATGAGTAACATGGCATATTTTCATTTTCATCTTCCTTGCTCTTCAAGCCTGTGCCTAGTAGCCTGCTCTTGCATGCGCAGACACAACAAGGTTTCATGGAGGTCACTCATTATGGCCAATGGTGTCTTCCCATCCATGTCCGGTGCGACAGGGTTTGCCTCGGCGTCGAGAAGTACTTCTATCGCCGCCGTATGGTTCTTAAGACACGCGCGGTGTAGCGGCGTCTGCCCCATGTCATCGGTGACGTTGATGAATGTCACGCGAACGAGCTGTCTAACAACGTCTGAGTGGCCGTTCTCAGCAGCCAGATGAAGTAGCGTAGCCCCATCCTTCATCCGGGCCGTGCTGGTGTTTGCACCTTCTTGAAGCAATAGCGCGATGACAGCTTCATGACCATTCTCGGCCGCGTGATGCAGGGAGGTCTCATGAGTTTCGACGCTGTGGTTCACGTTGGCACCAGCTTTGATTAATTCCTCGACGATCGGAAGATTGCTGCGTCCTGTAGCCAATTGTAATGCATCGTGATGATGGTAAGACCACGCGTGTAGAGGCATTTCGGGAACTTTTTCGAGGATCACCCGCACAACATCGACGTGACCTCCCATGGTAGCTCGCATCAAGATCGTACCTGGAAGGCTATACTTTTGCCAACCCCAAATCATTACGTCTTGTTTTACCTTTGCCGTTAGGGATGCCCGCTTGTCTGGTTCTAGGAACTCTCGTCGAGCTAGATATTCATCCCTGTTGACTTGCTTAAAGGCCCCTTCTATCAACAATGCGGATAGCACGGCGCTCTCCGATATCTCTTCACTTCTCATTTGTCTCTCCTGCCATTGACTTAAACAGTTATTCATACTTCCGGGGATCGCTTCAAGTAGGGCGCACACAATGGCGGTATGCCCCGCCTCCGCGGCAAAGTGTGTTGCGAGAAAATGATTATTATCGAGGACATGTGACATAGCGCCAGCAGCCAACAGCTCCTTGACTACTCCAAAATGGCCGTTCTTTGATGCTAGGTGTAAAGCGGTCTGTCCAAATGTATCTCTCTCATTAATGAAGGTCTGGTCATTAACGAGTTGTAGAATATGTTTAAGAATGCCCCCTTAAAGAGACTTGGTGCAATGCACTCCTGTTACGAGCATCTCTTGCTCTAATAAGTTCTGGCGCTCGTATACTTTGAAGCAAAACGCTAACTGCCCCATTATGTCCCTCATCAATTGCTACGTGTAAGGGAGTTCGTCGGTCGCAGTCGGGGGTAAATGAAGCCCCAGCGTCTACCAGAAGACGAACGGCCTCCGCGTTTCCTCTAAGAGCTGCTATGTAAAGCGCCGTTCGGTTCCACCTGTCAGCTTTGTCTATTTCGACCCCGCGTGCCGCTACAATAGTTTGGAGTATTGCCGTTTCTTGACTTTCGGCGGCATAATGTAGGGGAGTGAAACTACTCTCATCGGCAATACTAATCTCGACTTCAGCGGAAACTAGTTGCTGCATAGTGTTCAAAGACTTAGACATCACAGCTAGGTGGAGCGGTGTTCTTCCAACGACGTCCTGCATATTGAGAGTTGATCTGTCTGATAAGACTCGACTGAGGTCATTGCCCTCTGCTGCAAGCCAGTGTAACAGGCTTCGGCCCCAAATCCGTTTCTTTACAGCAATGTGAAGAGGCATTGGGAGCTCCAAGTCCCGTTCAGCCAAATTCACATAGTATGTTTTTTTTTGTAACGCCTGTATTATGGCGCTATCCTTTCTTCGAACAGCTTCATGAAAAGAACTATCATCCGTTTTAGCCCCAGCCTCAAGCAGAAGCCTAACAGCTTCAGCATGCTGGGTTGCGACCGCAAGGTACAGCGCAGTTCTTCCATATGCGTCACGGGCATTTATGGGAACTTTCTGATGGATGAGTCGTTCGATGAGATGTGCAGTGGGGGGCGGGTCACCCTTCTCGCGTGAGAGTGCAACGTGAAGAGCCGTCATCCCCTCTTTGTCCGTCTTTCCTGCGGCTGCCTTGTATTCGAACAGAATGTCAATGACAACTTCTTGGCCCTCCCTTAACCGCGCAGCCGCATTATGCAAGACCGTACGGCCCCTCCAGTCCGGGATATCTTGTTTGATTCCCGTTTGTTTGAACAAGGTGAGAACCACTTCATGATGGCCATACATGGCCGCAAATCTCAAAGGGGTTCGTTGCCACATGTCGAGTATAGTCGCGTCCGTGCCAGCTTCGAGTAGCCTCTTGACGACGGCTATGTGGCCCTTCCCTGCAGGTTTAAAGAGCGCCGTCTCCAGTCGTCGATCCAAGATATTCACGTTCGCATCCCTATCAATGAGGGCATTTACAATGTGTAGGTTCCCCTTTTCAGCTGCATAGTAAAGAGGTGTTCGTTCCGAATCATCGACAGAATCAGGATCTATATGGTTGGAGAGTAGGTAGTCGACAAGGTCCTTGTTTTGCGCAATACATGCTTTATGTAACGCAGTCTGTCCAAAATTACCTTTGGATTCCAGCCTTACGCCCTCCTCATATAAAAACTTAACAGTCTTGAGCGAGCCTTTTCTCGCAGCTTCAACCAGGGGTCTACCACAGTGGGCGATTAAGGCCGGATCAGACTTGAGGAGTCTTTGGACGACTTCAAAGTGTCCGTTTTCAACGGCGACGGCAATCGGAGTCTGATCGGAATTGTCATCCGTAATAACTTTTGCACTATGAGCGACCAAACGCTCAACGCAATGTGTCCATCCGAATTGACACGCTATATGCAATGGAGTCAACTTATAATTGTCGGGTTTATCAATCCCTGTGCTATCACGAGAACAAAGTTCCTCGACAGTCTCCCATTTCCCTCGACGCACAGCCCTATGCAGCGGCAACGAGCCATTCCTATCAGCAGCAGCCAGATTCGCGCCGGATTTCATCATGAGGTGTATGATTTGTAATGAGCTTCTTCCTGGAGCAATGTGTAGAGGGGTGCTTTGAGTGCCGTCAGATATGTTGATGTCCTTTATGAATAAGCTAACAAGCTCCCAGATATTGAAATATACGGCAATATGCAGTGGCGTTGGGTAAATGGGACCCCCTATCAGTGCGAAATTGATGCGAAATGCAACGTCCAATTCTGCACGTGCAGTCATCCACGGCCGAAAGATTCCTTGCTGACAGAATGATAAGATCAAGTTTCTCTTTTTTTCATCTTGCATGATCTGTTGGGCCGACCGTTTGAAGTGAATTGGCCACTCTAGAATGGCATATTCTCGCAAATGTTTGTAGTTCATGGACGCTGATGTTTCTTGAGTGAGATTCCATCTAAGAAATGTAATAGATATGATGGTACTATGCTCGTGACCATCTATCTCTTTGATCTGAAAGCGCTCAGGGCAAGTGTTACCTGCTCCTTCGATATCCTCTCCTTTGAGAAACTGGGCAACTGAGTTGTGAGCAAATCGAATTATACTGTTGTCCAGGATCTCCACCAATGGCAGACAGTGTTTTCGTAAGAAATACTTAAAAGTTTCTTTTCGTAGCCCTTTTAAGCAATTCTTTGGATCTATCATGAATGATCCAGTTCGTTCGATGGTTTTGCGAATAGCATCAACACCCCAGAGGTCTCGATCGCTGTGGTCTTCTGCACATTACCAACCATTGGTATATGCATTTCACAAATGCCATAGTTTCACTGTCATCTGCAACGCGACTGAGCCTCTCCGCGTAGAGATTGCTAAGGCCCGTGGGTAACTTATTGAGCTCTTGCTTGTATGTTTCTTCGTCCCCTGGCATTCGTTCAAGAATTTCCAACATAAGCCTTGCGTACAAGATCATTCCCTAAATTGACTTAGCCGACTGTAACTGAACAATTCTCTGGAGTGCTTACACTAGATTTCTCAGCGACATGTTCCGCGATTTCTCCCATCCCTGAAAACTGAGGGTTGTCAGAATTTTGAAGTCGGTGCTCAATGAATAGTCGTATGTCTTGGTTAGACTTTGCAATGCGTGAAGGGAGATTAAGGACGATGCACTGAGCATTGTTGGCGAGAATTTGGAGATCCTGTGGGGAGCGACTGGTGATGACTGTGCGCACCCCTGGGAGCTGCTTAATTTCTCCCAACCAAGCATCCAAAGCGTCCTTTTTCGAGCCCGTGCATTCATCAACAGCATCAATCAGAAGGTATGCTGATCCCAGGATACTCAACAGGTCTCGTACAGCCTGCGTCAGAGTAGCTAAAGACGTGTCACCATGTATCAGCCTCTGACGGGCGATATCAAAACACTTCTTCCTCGTAATCTCAGGTTTTCTTAATGCTTGTTGCAATAGCTGGTAGATAATAGTCTGATAGAATTTCTTGAACGAGTTTATGTTCGTTCCAGCACTTTTTGAGTCAAAAAAGAAGTGCAAAGGTATTTGGCCTTCCGTAACGAGATACTCGTAAAGGTACTATAAATCATTAGCGAAAGTAATAGTCGTAGGAGAGAGGATGAGAAACGGACATAAGCAATGAAGCTTTTTCCAGAACCTGGTCCCCCAAATATCCATAGGATATATCCTTCCGACTGCCAGTTTCGAAATTCAGGCTCCTCAGTAATCCATCGGCAGGTATCTGGGGTAAGTTTTCTCTGTCGCTCTTCTAGGATCAATGCAAAGTCACAGTGGTCTAAATTTCCCAGTAATCCCTCGTCGCCAGGTTAGTCTAACCAGCCGTGTAGGTGTCAATGTACCTGCATAATGTATGGTCATGAAACCATTATTTTGGATAGATTCATGTGTCGTATTGCCAGTAGCAGAGACTGACTGACTTACAGCCTTAGTTGAGTACATGGTAGAGGGTATATATTTAAAATATTGAAGGTCGTCCATGACATCCTTCCCCCCCGTAGGGATGAAGATAGGCCAACCCAAGTCGGTGTGAAAGAAGACAAGAGTAGGAGAATGAACGGGGGAAATACGAAGTAAAAATTACTCAAAAATTAAATAAGTAAATAATGGTGACCAGCAGGTCGAGTTGGGGGGCTATGCCATGAAATTGAGGCTGGGGGGGATTCACTTTCAGGCGGGGGTAAACTAATTACGACTCGCATGGGATCTGTAGCTTTACGGAGAGCAGCCTGGGTAGCACTGCATGGAAACTACCAATATGGTGCGACTATACGAAGTTTGTGATTTGTTCGCAACTCAATACCCCTGTTCGTTCGCCGGCGAAGTAAAATTCGGCGATAGATGAAGTGCCAAAATAGGATGCAGGTATGGTACCAGCGGACCATTCGCAAGCAAGCTATATAGTAGTAAAAAATAATCATAGAACGGCACAACTGTAATGCCTATTCCCGATGATGATGTGGAGGAGAGAAGCTCCGCGGAGTCACCCCCTAAATAGTCCAAATAGGGTAATGAGTTAGCGTGGTGAAAACCAATCGACCGTGGTTAAAGATCATGTTGAGACAGGTCGTACGCTGCTTCGAAGTAGCAAGAAATGGTAATGCGGAGTACACGCTATTAGAGCTTTGAGCATTTAGCGCTCCATCAGCCATATGATTAAAGATTCTGAAACGATTTGCTCAATTGCTTTATTGGTTTGAATTAAACTGAGCCGGAGTTATTATCAAAAGCAAGTTGCATGATGGTGCATGTAGCGGTGCGTCCCATTAACAACCCATACTTTCTAAAACATCAGGTGTGCCATGGTCAATAAATCTTACTAGAGCTCTGCAACCAGAGCAGGATACCATGCCATGATATTCGCTTAGTCCTCTTCCTCCACATCAGAATCAGTCCGCGCATCTCCTTGCACAACTGTGTCCTCCGCATCAGAATCGGTCTGTGCATTTCTTTGCGCAACTGTGGTCACTGGCCCAACTGGGAAATTTCCTAGGAAGCCAGGATCTCCGTTGATGAGCGAATTGATTTGAACACCATCTGTCACCCGATTGCTTATCGCTGTGCTATGAAGCCGTTCCCGCCCCAAGGATCCCAAGGATCCCAAGGGGGCATTACTTTGAAATGATCTCACTGCCGTATTGCCCTGGGCTGTGATTGAAGTTCCGGGATGCAGACTCTGTAGATATTCCTTGGCTTGATTCAAATCCCCCATGTAAGAAATAATGTCCCTGACTTGTTGATCGGTCAACGTTATGTGAGACTCATCGTCCCCAAAACAGCCCCTAAGCTTCCGTGTTACTTGCACGAAATTCTTCAATGCTGAGGCAATACTAGGCGTATGAATATCTTGTTTAAATTTGATTCTAGATAAAAGGGTTCTGGCTTCGCGGATCCGTACTTCATAGTCATTTAGAGGTTCTGGGATTTGTTGTCCGTTCAACGCTGTTGTGAATTTTTCTACAAAATCCCTTAGTGACTCAATCGCCACATCAGCATTTTCCATGATATCTTGAGTGGACTAATACCAACCTCGTTAATAAGCATTAGTAAAGAACGTTTATGATATCACTTACCATTATGTGAGAGAGATATTTGCTCATTGACTCAAGGAATTAGCTTAGATAAAGACACAATGATAACACAGAATAAAAACAGGAAGGATGATATACCTTTTCGAGATGGCTGTTAGCTGCCTTTTCATGTAATATCTCACCATAATCCTTGCCAGCATTTGCAGAGGGTAATATTAGTAAGGTGCGCGGTAAATTAATGGGCCAGCAATGCCCTGGTTGGTTTTTTCTTGACTATAAAGAGGGTGTAGGGAGAACTGTTATTATAGGTTTAGGTTTGTGCTTTGATATTAATTCTTCGTGCTTTAAAAACTGAGGCGCAAAATTAAAAGCTTTTCCTAACTAGGAAGTATCTACCGTAGGTAGTAAATAACATGCACTGTATTTATTTGTCCAGGCTATTGTAGACTTTGATCCCAACCTCCATAGCCTTGCCCGAAGCCTTGCCAGAAAGGCTCACGTCCCCTCAATATAGTTAACTAGAAGGCTAGTTGAAAGGCTAGCATATGAAGGTTCAGAGGTGCTAAGTCATGTGACATGATAGGCGGGGTGATGACCATATTCTAGGTACTCAAGATGGGGTGTTGTCTCATAAGAAGTTTTCGTAGTGGGAATCCTCGAGAGACAACTGCTTCCTCTGGTTCACAGCAGACGCAGGACGTGGAAAGCCAGTCGCCGCGAAATTTCCTGTTCAGGATTTCCAAACCCGGCACGGCGGGTCTGCTAGATCACGAAATATATGCTACTTTTTCTTAAGGGAGGGTATAGAAGATCATGGACGAAGTTCTAGGAACAGCGGAAACAGTTTATGAGGCTCCACACCTCCTCCCCGAGAGCATTGACACGTACACATTCCGACGTTTGAATGGCACGTGGGACTCCGAGGCCGCTCCGGAATTAGCTGCGGAAGAGGCGTCTGAAAGCCGGGACGGAAACACGGATGCGCCGGATAAGGATCCGGATGAGTCCGATAAGGGTAACAGGAAAAGAATTGTGACGGAAGACGACTGAGAATACCAGTGAAGCCCCCAAAAGACGAGGACCTTTGTCGACGAGGCATAATCTTCGCGACGCCGTAGAATGCGACTAGCAGCGTGACGAGACGACGAAATTCTCATACCGTCTTCAACCCTAGGTCGATCCACTGTAGTCTGCTGTGCGACATGTTGAAAGTTCACCCGGATAAGCGTATTAGTGTAGATGAAGTAATTCAGTATGAAATAAGAAGGGCTTTGGTAAGAGATAGGACAATATTTATGAGTTTGATAAACTATTTTACATGCAAACGCGGGGTTAATACTACTAACTCCGGAGAGATATAACCGAGAAGAGTTGTTATCATGTTAATTGTAGCGAGTCTAGTTATATTGCGGATGTTGTTGATAAGATCTTTGTTATCATTAACACGGAGTAATGACCTCGTTCACAGCAGTTGAGTCGCCGTCGCAAGGGTAGATAAAGTGATCTGATCCCATGTAATACAATAAACACCTGGATTATCAACTGGCTGTATGGTTGTCGGTTATAATATCCGTTGCACGCCAGGTGACTCACTTACCGGTATCTCGACCAACAAAAAGGGGCGGCTATGAACCTCGGGCCACCTGCCAAAATAGGCATAGTGGATAAGATGGTTGAAGAAGCAGAAGACGCCGGCTAGTAGTATTAAAGCGAACTAAAACGGCGCAGCGAATGGTGTGCTTAGCTAGAAGAATTCTCCAAATAGAGATATTTTCGGTATTCTCTAGGAGCGGACGCCTTTTCAAGATCACGAGGCTCTCGTAGAAGTCAATTGGTTTCCTCTCCCCGCGCGCCGCTCTCTGACAAGACGTTGAGAGCCCTGGCCGTGGAACCAATGGCTTCCAACGATGAGACGACACCCCTTCTCAGGGACGGAGAATACGAAGCGACGAAGTCAAAGTCGAAGTTGTCGTTCTTCTCCCGAGCAACCTTGGTCCTCTTCGGCGGGTTTATCATTTCTCTCTCATTCAGCTATACACAAACCCCGTAAGTTTCTTACACCCCTATCTCTCTTTTTTACTTTAGTTAATCGGTCTTTGTTCTGATTCCTGGTAGCCTGCTCTATACTTTCCATATGATGGTGTGTGAAGAATTCTATAAACATGCGCCGCCATACGAAGGAACAGGCGACCGCTGCGCTCGCAACGAGATCGACGCCAGCGCTGCTACTCAGACCGCTATCATGGGCTGTGCTACTGTACTCTGCGGAATCACGAATTTATTTGTTGCCGGTTGGGAGATGAGAAAATATGGCCCGAAAAAGGCGCTGGCAATTCAGACTTTTTTTCCCGCAATTCGCATCGTTATCCAAACCTCGTCGTTGGTTATCGGGGCTCGTACTGGACTCATCATTATGCAGCTGAGTCAGCTAACGGGGGTTTGGGGAGGACCTGCCGGTTATATTCTTATTTTGAATACAATTGTTGCAGAGATCACCGAACCCATCTATCGAACTGCTATGTTTGGGAGACTTCAAGGAGTGCTAATGCTTGGCGTATCGCTAGGGCTCATCGTGGGCGGCGTACTAGCTGAAGAATTCGGTATCAAGACACCCTTTGAGGTTGCGGGGGTTTCCTTTCTGGTGTCCACCACATACGTCTTGTCATTCGTGCCGTATATCGATCCAAAGGTTCTCTCGTCGGACGATAATCGCCATAAAACGAAGGGGCTCATGGGTTTCTTAGGTCCATTGAAGGTTCTTGGACCTCAGAAGATGAGATTAGCAGACGGGCGGACTAAGAAACATTATGGAATCTTGTTTTTGGCCCTTGGGATTTTCACCGGGGTCCTCGCAACAGGTTATGCACCGACCTTGATCCAGTTGTACTCGATGTCAGCATTTGATTTCACGTCGACGAACAACAGTTTACTTATGTCGGTCAATTCCCTGGTGCGAGGATTGTTTCTGATGTTCGTGTTTCCACATATAATATCGTTTGGACGGAGCATGTTTAAAGAGTCAGACCTGCCATTATCTGACACGCCGCCGGGTTCGCCTCTCCCCACGCATCCCTACGATATCGATCCTTTACCAGCAATCATAGCTGACCAGGAAGAGCCAACAAAACCGCCAGCGCCTGTTGAAGTGGTACAGGGTGCTGGATTCGACCTATTCTTCCTGAGAGGGAGCCTTTTGGTAGATGGGATAATCACAGCATCCTCAGCCTTCGCCGGCCAAGGTTGGCATATGTACCTTAGTATGGGACTCTTCCCATCAAGTTTCTAACAGTGTTATGGCTAATATGATATTAGTTGGCTCCTTGCTTCCGCTTGCATCCGGATCGGCACCTGCGGCGAAAGGTGTGCTCACGGAGATGGTCCCGGCAGACCGCAAGGCCGATGCGCTGCAAGCGATGACTCTTGTAGAGTACTCAGCGAGCCTAATGACGATGGGATTGTTTGGATTTATCTATTCGTCTTTCGCCCATATAGGAAAGGCATACCTGACCTTTTACTGCAATGCTGTACGCTCTCCATCTCTTCGAACCTTTTGGCTTGTACTGAGCATTTCTCTAGGCCGTCGCTATTGTGGCAGTTTTAATACTCTTATTTTCAAGATTCGCGCCACCCGACAGCGAGATAATTGTGAATCGTAAAGAATCCGAGCCTCTGCTGTCGCCTGAAGGACAGGGAGAAGCAAACGGAAGCTGAAAGGACGCAGCTATCTAGAAGTCAGCACCTGAGCAAAATATCGATTCGTTTAGGACTCGAGGCATAAGTATTCTCTGAATTGCCATGCTAAAATGCATTGCATGCCTGACATCTCATTTCAGGACTGTGTCGAGGTGACGATTATAGAATTTTTCACCTTGTTAAAGGGACCAATCACCTGCTTCGAGTACCTATTAGAATACCTACTAGATTACTTTCATCGTTTAGTTAAATGTCTATTAGGTATCTTGTGCATATATGTCAAAATAGAGGGATTATGTTCATACTTGATATGACATTATACCTGTAACCTTAATAAGTACCTACGGGGCGAGAAATGCCGTCCCACACGCCCCATCCGCTAAGCTACCCTGGGTAGGTATTGGCCCATAGATTCCAAATTAGGCATCCACTATCTCTTCCTTTTAGGACCCTGCATATCTCAAAATTACTACATCAGTAACGCGGTAACAAGCTTTCAAAACAGAGAGAAAAACCTAAGCAACCTATTAATGAATTAGGTAGGCATGTAGTGTTAAAAGAAAACGCAATCAATCACCTCGAGGCCGGATAGAGAGCAGTATAGCTTTTCTCGTCAATAGGTAGCTTTTATTCAACCACACAACAGATCCATGTTATGCGTCCCTCTTATACAAATGTTCACCGGCAGCCGGACGGCGCAGAACCCCTTGACAAATCTAGATGACAGACCCGCTTACGAGTAACGAATCGGCATTGGCGCTGCCAGGATGGCAACAATTGAAATTGCATCCTCAAAAGCTTGGGTACTTCGGATCTGCGCAGGGAATCAATCAGAAGGTGTTTGTTTCTACACTATGCCTGATGCTTCCCGATCCTCCCAGGCAATGAGTGGTTACATAAGGTGACCAGTCACCCCTGCAACAAGCCGACCAGTGGGGTGGTCTATAGCCAATAAGGAATTAGAATTTCCCCCCACCCAACCAATAGCCACCTACTTGATAATTTTAATTTTTTAACTTAGAAATTCTAAGTATAAAAAAAAATAATCAATTGATAATCGATTGATAATTGATTAAAAATTAATTAAATATAAAAAAATTAAAAAAAATATTTTTTATTATTTAATTAAATTAAAAAAAATATTTTTTAATAAATAAATAATAAA